>CBVK0102290995.1:3257-25466 GCA_900067695.1 Picea abies | reverse complement strand
CCACACATGGAAGGCATAGGTCACGTTGAAAGTGATGGGGCTGAAAATTCAGGGAATTAGAGGAAGTTTCACCTTTAGAGAGAAAAGGTGGGTCAAAGGAGGGAAGATCTGCAAGGATATTCATCTTGGCGCAAATCGTGCTAGTGAAGGATGCAAGTTGGGTAGTGAGGTCCTGTTTGATTATTTCCATTTTAGCGTCTATAGAGGAATGCATGTTTTTATTGATGGTGGAAAAATTGGCATCTATGGAGAAATGCATGTTTTTATTTATGGTGTAAAAATTGGCACTGAGCTGCCTCACTTCCTTTTTTGTCTCTGTGAAATTAGAGGACAAGGAATTGAAGCGAGATTCGAAGTCTTGGCTATGGGTGTGGGCCATGATGAAGAGGGAAAAGGAAAAGGGATGGGTGGGACCACACAAAAAATGGGTTATGGGTGAACTACATCACGGTGATCAGGGAGACAAGGGGAATCTAATGGGGTAAGGCCCAAATAAGAGTGTTGGAAGGGGGTCAGGTCCATGGAAAAAAATTTGTTGAAAAATGATAGGTATGATTGTGATAAGGGAGAAGAGAGGAATCCAATGGGATAGGGCTCAAATAATTGTGCCAACAGGATCCAAACTTTTATTCTTCTTTTCTTACTCCTACGGAGTTATACTCTGATCTAAAGAATACTACAGTGTTGAAATGCCCAAATTCTTAACAGGAATAAAGGTGTAGTAATTTTGCAACCAGAATGCAGGAGGCAAAGTTGCATGGCAATAGATCTTATCAATTTTATTTGTGTTTATGTCCCAAAGGTTAGGGTATGCAAGGTGTATACATATAAGGGTTTTTTGTGTGCTATAACTCTCTTATATATAGTTGTACTCGACCTAATATCTCAGGTCACCAACTGAGAAGGCTAGACCGTGCTCTTATATGTACTACCTGACTACCCAGGTACTAGAGAGTATATTCCTAAGTGTTTTTCTTAGTGGAACTATAGCAATCAAGAGGCTGATCAGTTTATCTATGGATGGATTCAAGAGATCTAGGATGATCCATATGCAGGTGTTGTCTAATGCGCTACCACTCGAAGGGGTACCAAAAAGGGTTACAAGGGTGGCCAACAAATGTGTGATTAAGTAACACTTGTATTTATTGCATGTATGACTCCCTAACCCTAGGTTTGTGCATGTAACGATAGATCTCTATATCTTTAAGACGATGGAATATGTCTCTACCCTAAAAAAAACTTAACCCACAATTTTCTACCAAGGAAAATTCTCTGATACCACTTGTAGTATTCCAGATATAAAATAGTATGCAAAACAAAAATATTTTAGCTAGAAATGGAAGAACACAGTGATATAACTAGAACAATACCAAAATAATACTATAATAACACCAAAAAGAGCACCTTGATTAATGATAGACATGTTCACTTGCCTCTTCGAGGAGGAAACCGCGAGCAGAGTAGAGCTCTATTACAATAATATCCAAGACAAAACTTCTCATACCCTCTACTCCTACTTATATTAAATTTGCCTATCCAAAAGAACAATCTAGAGGAAGATCCTAATTCTAGAAGTAGAAGCTTCTATTAGGTCTTCTTACATTTGACTTATTCTTCCTTATTTATAGCCCTTATTAATAGTGGCCTTTATTACGTGGAAATATATTATTCTACATACGTGAGGGGTAAGGGAGGTTAGGTTCCTAACAGAGTAGGAACACATAGCAACCAAACCAATGGTCTCAACTAGTCAAACTGGTTAAAAACATTGTAATGAAATTTGTATTAATGAACTAATTCTGTGAATAATAACTAACTATATCAATTCAACCCTTTTTGAAATTGTAGTTGATGCCCCTCAGTAGCATCTTTCACGTCGTGAAGAGTGCATGATTAGACGTAAAATGCATCGGAGCATGCATATTCAAACAACACCAAAAGAAGGCCCAACAACTAAAGTGAATCAAGAAATGGATGATCCAATCAAAAAATATATGAAAATTGAGAAACCGAAAAACAAGTGATTGTATATATAATGAGAAACATGTATAATGGAAACATATTTTCATGATAACATTTATTAGCATAAACTATTTGTTGCTACAATTTCTATCTGTACCTTCTTATGTATGAATCTTATATGTTTCATATGTAAAAACCTTCATATCTTCACACGCATTCTTTATTTCATTTGTCTTTAAATTTTGTTTTGCTAATTTCTATGCATGAATCTTTTTTTTTTAAGTAAAAGGTTGGAACCTATTGTATTAATATCGGCAAAAAACATATCTGTAGGTGATGCCAGCTGTCCCGCCTGAGCAGGAAACCGGGACAGCTGGGCATCCATGTCCAAGTATCTCCCTGTATGCAGAGTAAACAAAATTCGTCCAATATGTCTCTGCTACGTCCCGCCCGAAGGAAACCGGGACGAGCAGTCGTAGTCCTAAAACTGGTGCTATTGTCTAGAGCTAAGAGACATTTAAATTTATCTAGCCTAAGGCGTAAACTGAAATAACTGAACCAAAAAAAAAGTCTGGGACTGCATGTCAGATAACCTCTAAACTCGGGTGTGTGTCGTCGACTGTTGCTGAGTGCTTCCATCTTGCAGGAAAGGCGTAGACTATGGCGCAAGTCGGGCATTGCTTCTTTGGTGTGGCTCTCGAGTGCGCTGCAAAGAACATGTCAAGGCACTGCTCAAATCTTGCCATGCGGAAGACCTGGTCCTCAAGCAGATTCCTCATCTCAAAGAGGAGATTGAGATAATCCCAGTCCGTTGAAGTTTGCTGCTCTGGGCGATTGTTGTCCACGCGCTCCTCTGTGGTGGCCGCTCTTCCGCCCTGCACATTGGGTGCCTCTGCTTCCCTGGTGGGATCGGGGGGCGGTTCTTCCACCACATAGCAGGGTGAGTAAGGCCTCTCATCACCTGTAATGCCTTCTACCAGCTGTGAAGGACTAGCCAAGCCAAAAGATGTGCACGGGTGCCAATTTACAGGCACGGCGAACTGGGTATGCTCCGGCTGATTTTTTGAACCTCCTACCAGGATCCTCTCCTCACCGAACACTCTTGGAGGCCTCCTAAGCTTCTGTCTGCATCTTTTGGTGGCCATTGCCATTTCCCTTTCAAAATTTTCCTTTCTTTTACAGCGCGACTGTGCAGCATACCAAGCCGCTCCCCGTCGCGACTTGCCTCTAATTCTTGGCATGTTGCAGTCCCAATGAATGCTCCCAGGGGTCTCAGTTGGAGTTGAAATATGAGAAAATCGACCGTGGTGCTGGTGCGCCTGGGTGTTCGAGGGCAGTCGGCTCCCAAGACTATCGACTCGTATAATGAACGTTGAAACGGTGGCCAAGGCTATGACCACATCCATCATTTCCACCATTAAAACCCACTGGTTAGTGTTGGTACTCATCACTTGCGCGAGGGGTCTCGGCCCTTGAATGCTCCTGCGTGTGTGCATGGCTCGTTAATGGCCGAGTTGACGGGAGCCGATGGATGTATTAACTTCACGTCCCGGCTCCCCTCCACGTGGCTGCATTGCCCTCCCTATCACCCCATCCGGGGAGTGGAGATCCCTGTTGGCCAGAGCTTGACACGAGGTGAGGATCTCTGGAGCTGGTGAGCCCAGGCCGTCCCAGCAAAGGCATTCCTCGCCCTTTTCAACGACCTCATTTGCTAATCTGTCAACCACTTTGTTCGCGTCTCGTTTTACATGGGAAGTGATGATGCTGAGATGCAGGTGGAGGTGACAATTGAAGTCTGCTAGCAAGCTGTGGAGTCTCCAGCTTGGTGAGATCCTTTCTGGATTGCACCCATGCATAATTTTTATGGCTAGCCTTATAATGATTTGTGAATCGCCTTCCAGTATTATCCTGTGATGGCCTTTGTCGATGGCCGTTTGGAGTCCTCGCAGGAGTCCTGTTAGCTCAGCTACATTATTGGTCGTTTCTCCAAGGAAGCCAGCTTCCAAGCCTAGGATTGACCCATCTGCATTCCCGAGCATTACCCCATAACCGGCCGGTCCTGGGTTGCCTTTGGAGGCTCCATCAAAGTTCACTTTGATGAAATGTGCTGGAGGGGGAGTCCAGCTTGTTGGACTGGCAGGTGGGCTCAAGTTTCCTTTTTGTTTTGGTAGTTTGCTTGTTATGGGCAGCCAATTTTGAAGAATGCTATGCTCCTCTGGCCTGCATTTCTGATCCTCCTCTGTCCAGGGCTTGCTTCTAGTTGTTTCTTTTATTAGAGATTTGACTTTCTCCCAAGTGGCTTTAGGTGAGGAGGGTTGAGAGTGAAATATTCTCTTATTGCGTTCCTTCCAGATTTTCCAGAGTGTGAATCCGGGCAGTAGTGTCCAAATGTGGTTTAAGATGGGGTTGTTGAAGGAAATGTTGTCCCAATTCTCAATTGTGTCATTGATGCTGCCCCGGCTCCTGCTGGACTTGTGCATTAGTTGCACCCCATAGTCCCAAACCTTTTGGCTATAGTGACAGCTGTTGAAGAGGTGCTCTTTGGTTTCCTCATGTTGTAAACAAAGCACGCAATAGGATGGTCCGATAAAGCCTTTCTTTTGGAGGTTGTCCCAAGTCAGGGTTCGGTTGTGCACTACTAGCCACAAGAATGTGGCTATCTTAGGCCAGAGAACAGGTTTCCAAACTTGGCTCCATATGTGTTCTCTCCTCTGATCCTGTTGGTTTTCCTGCAGCGAGTAAGCTTCCTTGACGGTGAAGGTGCCGATCGGGGTGTATCCCCATCTCAATATGTCTGATCCTTCTCTGTACAATATTTTCCGGTTGGTGGCCTGAGTTTGCCAGCTCTGGAGGTTGATATTTTCGAGGACTCCAAGCTCCTGATGTGAGAGTTTCCATTGGCGCCATCGCTGCTGCTGGATTTGTCCAGTCCATAGGTCCTTGACCATTAGAGGGGTATTCTGATGGAGCGCGCTCTTGAGGTCACCTAATTCTTCCATTGAGTCCAGTGATTTCAGTTGCTGCCATGAATCTTGCCAGAAGAGCGCATTTCCTCCATCCATTAATTCCCAGAAGGCGTGGTTCTGCACCAAAGTGCGGTTTTTCCAGGCAGTATTCCAGATGTTGGAGCCTTGTATGCGATTGTTATGGCGGATTAGATGATCTTCTAGGGTGTGGGGGGAATATTTGCATTGCCACAGTTGAGCCCAGGCTGCTGAGGGGTTTTTTAGCCACTTCCACCAGATTTTGGCCCCCATCACTTGATTTAGTTTGCCAGGGTCACAGAGCCCTAGTCCTCCTTGACTTTTTGGCATGTAGAGCCTGTCCCAGTTGACAAGAGCCCACTTTTTGTTGGGTTGAAGGCCTTGCCAAAGAAAATTTCTCTGCAGGGTTCGAATTGCCTTGATGACTTTCTTGGGAGCCACCAGGGCGGTGAAGAGGTAGGTGGGTAAGGCTTGTAGGACGGACTTGAGGAGGACCAGTCTGGAGGCTAAATTCAAGGGTTGAAAGGTCCAGTTGTGTAGTCTATTGGAAATGGAGAGGAGAAGGCTGTCCCAGGAGATGGAAGAAGCCGCGGCTCCTGTGAGTGGCACGCCGAGGTAGTTGGACGGAAGGGAGCTCCTGGGTATCCCTAGAAGTCTGGAAATATGCCTCTGGACAGGGACCGAAGTGTTGAAGAAGTATAACTTGGATTTGTCTAGATTAAGCATCATGCCAGAGGCTTTAGAGAAATCGAAGAGTATGGAGTTTAGCTTGGTAGCTTCCTGGACAGAGGGTGAGTTCAAGAGGAGGGTGTCATCCACAAATTGGTTGTGCGAAGGTGCAGGTTGAATGTTGTGTAAGGGGAGGCCTTTGAGGGTTCCCTCATTGATTTCTTCTTTGATGTATCGGCCCAGCCCTTCCGCTAGAAGCACAAAGAGAAAAGGGGAAAGGGGATCCCCTTGTCGGATTCCTCTAGACGGCGAGAAGGGTGAGGAGGGCACACCATTGACGAGAATGGAAAAGAAGGTTGAAGAGATGAGGTTTAAGATCCAGCTTACCCAGCCTTGGTCAAAGCCAAAGGAGGTGAGGACTACCTAGATGTAATGCCAACTTGCTCGATCGAAAGATTTTGAAAGGTCAAGTTTAATGAGCATACCTGGAGTTCTATAGGTCTTGAGGGAATGTATGATCTCATGAGCCAAGATGACACTGTCCATGATTTGGCATCCTTCAACGTAGTCTGACTGCTCCTTGGAGATGACAAAGGGAAAGATGTGCTTGAGTCTGGTAGCGATGACCTTCGTTATGATTTTATAGATGACGTTGCAGAGGGTGATAGGCCTGAATTGTTTGGGGTTGGTGACTCGCTCTTCTTTCGGTATAAGCATGAGGAAGGTGGCGTTAAGCGTGGGCAGAACCAGACCTAAAGCTCTGGATTCCTCCACTACTGCCCATACTTCCTTTCTGATCAGATCCCAGCAATGATGGAAGAAATCTGTTGTGAATCTGTCTGGGCCTGGGGCCTTGCCTGCGGGCATAGCTTTGACTGCTTGGTCGACCTCTTCCTGTGTAATGGGTCTGGTTAGAGCCGAATTTTGTTCTGGAGTTACCAAAGCTGGTATGTGTTCAGTTACCCTTCTGATCGCCTCTGTTTGGTCTATATCAAGTTCTTTTAGGAGGTCTTGGTAGTATCGAAGCAGCTCCTCCTCAATTTTCTGATGCTCCCTGATGTGATTGCCTTGGTCGTCCTCTAAGTGGGTGATTCTGTTGATATGTTGCATGTGCATCAAGGCTCTGTGGAAAGAATTTGTGTTTCTTTCTCCTTCTTTAAGCCACTGCACTCTAGACTTTTTCTTCCATAATATTTCCTCCTGCTTCTTTCGCTCCTCTAATTGTGCCTGAAGCTGCTCCTCTTCCTTCATAAGCTCTGTCATTCTAGATCCCGAGATGAAGATCTCTTGAATCTCCTCCAGCCTACTTTCTATGACTCGAATGCTTTGATGGATGTTTCCAAAGCTATTTTTATTCCAGTTCTTTAGTTGCTACTTGAAGTTCTTTAATCTATGTTGGAACTTGTACATGCAGGATCCCTGTTTTACTTCCGCTTGTTCCCACTAGGATTTGGCAAGTCTTTTGAAGTCCGGGTGTGATAACCAAAATTTTTCGAAGCGAAAAGGCTTATATTTGGGAGGCTCTCCTAGGGTTAGTTGCAGTGCTAGGGGCCAGTGATCCGAGCCTGCTCTTGGTAGAATCAGACTTTCCAATTGTGAGCCCGTTTCCATAAGTTCTTCCGTTACCAGAAAGCGGTCTAGTCGACAGGCAATGTGTTGATGGCCTGATCTACGGTTAGACCAGGTGAAGATACCGTTGTTGTTTTCTATATCAATTAATTTTAGATGATCAATGAGAGATTTGAACTTACCACTGTCTTGTTTGAGTCTTTTGATGCCGCCAGTTTTTTCCTCCAATGTCAAGATCATGTTGAAGTCGCCTCCTATGATCCAATTTGGGGTGGTTGTCAGGGACTTAATCAAATCAAGTTGCTCCATGAATTTGTCTTTGTCCTGGCTCCCTTGAGGGCCATATACATTTGTGATGGCGCCTTCCTGGTTCGTGCCCATGACCATGAAATGAGCAGTTATTGTGCCTGTCGTGGTAAAGGGTTTTCTAAGTGTCACTTTGGATGGATTCCATAGGATGGCGAGGCCTCCAGAGGCCCCTGTGGAGTCTGTTGTTATGGAAGTACATTCTCGCAATATGCGCTGAAAGATTGTGTCCGCCTCTGCTCCCTTACATTTGGTTTCTTGGAGCAGCAGTATGTCTGGTTTCTCTGCCATGATGCAGTCTCGGAGGATCCGGTGCTTGGATCTGCCATTTATTCCTCTTATGTTCCAGGTAATAATCTTCATCATTAAGAAGGGGGTGATGAGTGGAGGTATCCCTCCGAGAGCTTGTGTATCTGCCTCGAGTTTATCATGAGGTTTCCTGCTTCCTTAATCAATTGGTGTGATGTCTTCCGTCCTCTTCTCTTATTTTCACGGAGGACTTTCTTGGAGCCAGAGTTCTGATCCATTTCTATGCCTAGACGAGTTGTGGACCTTGCTGAGGAGTTGATAAAGACCTTGTGTACCTTGAGAAGTTGATCTTCCGGAAGGGTCTGCAGGTTCTTCTGTTTGAGGGCCTCCTCCAGCTTTTCCAGATCTATGCCAGCCAACTCTCGCTCATCCAACTGCATCGGTGTATCCCCATCGCCCTCACCTTTTTCCTCCAAGTGGGCTTCATCATTGTGAGGGGGAGGGATGGGCTGCGTACCTTGCCCTTGCGACTGTTGGGGAATTTTGTGCAGATTCTGCACTTCCTCCTCTTCTAGTAGCTACTCTAAGATCTCGTAGGAGTTCCGGGTGGTTATATTTTGCTTGGGATCTGAAGTCGTCTTCTTTGGGGGGTTTTTCCTTTTCGATGTGACTATGACGAAGCCATCCTTCTGCATTGTATCACTTTCTTTTGTGACTTTCTTGATTAGAAGGCAGTCCTGGTAGAGGTGTCCATGCTCGTGGCATCTTCGGCATCTGAACGGTATATGCTCATAGTCCAGAGTTTGTTGCCAGTCCTCATCCTGGTATTCAAGGGTTACCGTACCAGGGAGTGCTTTGGATATATTCATGTACACACAGATCCTGGTGTAAGAGGTGTACTTTCGCTGCCTTGTTGCTTCTGACGCCTTTACATACTGCCCCAAGTTATTGCCTATTCCCATTAGGATCTCTTCCAGCCAGAACTCTTGTGGCAGGGAGTATAGACGTATCCAGACCGAAGCCATGGTGAAATCCTCCTTATCCGGGCTGAATCTTTCGGTCCAGAAGCAGATAAATAACCCTGCCGAGTTGAAGAAATATGGGCCATTTTCGAAGATTCTGTCTTTGTCCTCCAGGTTGTAAAAAATGACTATGAAGAAACCCTTGGAGCTGAGTTGGAGCTCATAATCCCCTTTGGGGTTCCACCAGTGCTTTATCCATTTGATAAGGTCTCTTTCTGCCGGCCAGAGCCCTAAAAATTTGCCAATCAGTGCATGCTCCCTCATGAACTGCATGTGCTCTCCCACCCTGGTTGAGCTAATAAGATATCTTGGTGGCTTCTCCATTTGCGGGATGCACTTGCCAGGCTCCCAGGTTCGAGGTTTCTTCGGCTGAGAGGTCCCGGCGTCTGTCTCCATGTCCGCTTTGAGTCCTTGCTCCCAAGTGAGGATCTGTTCTCGGATTTGCGGCGGCGGCTCGAAGGTGGGTCGTATTACCCTGGTTCCCGACCTTTCGTTGGCCGCAACGTTGCGACATACTCCCTTGGCAGTGGGGGCCGAAGGTTGAGGACGGGCGCTGGTGTGTGTTCTTGCTGGTGTTGCTTGGGTGGTGCTCGACCTTCGAAATTGTGCAGATCTAGGGTTTCTGCAGACCCCTTCTCTCAGCCATCTCCGCCCCGTCGTTTTTTTGATAGAAAATTATTTCTATGCATGAATCTTACTATGTCACTTTAAATTATTTTCTAGTAGATAGATTGGCTATGGGGAATTGAGAGTGATCCAAGGGGGCAAGGGGGAAAATGAGCTTCCACCTTTACATGGTTGGCCCTCTTCAGTAGAAAATTAATTATTCTCAAAACCAACAGAATCGTATTCAAGTATTCCTCTTTAGTCTTTCTTGAGTTTCATACATGTTGATATGATTCTTTATTTATTTAATTATTATTCAGTCATATAAACTTTTATTCTCTGATTATATGCAGGTCTCTGCAATGGAAATGAAACTAACAACTAGCCTATGTGTGACATGGTTTTATAACCTCTTGCCTCATTGAGATCATGGACGCAAGTAGTTAGTACTCATCTTGCCATTTTAGTTAGTATGTGTGAACCGTTGCCAAAGATTCATGCTGATACTGGTAATGCCATTTCCTGGTAGTTTTATTTGATGATAAATTATCTATATCCAATATTAGAATAAAACCTTGTTTTTAATCTTTGTTCATTGTGGTCATGTTCCTATCAAATGCCAATAGTTGTAGGGTTTTTGTATCACCTTAAAGATTTCATCTACCCTATACAGACAAACATAGTTTCAGGAATTGTGGGGTGTTTTTCTCACCCTAAAGATTTCATTTGTCCGAGAAAAGCAAATACAATTTCATAATTCTTCTAGTTTTTAATTATTTATGTAGTTACACTTCATGGTAAATTTTTATACAAGATTCAGTTTGCATTCCTATCAGAGTAAGGTCTCCTTTATCAACAAAGGTTTTTAAAGTAAACAGTTTGGATTTTAATTTTATAATTCACTTTTCGAAGTCTATGTCAGATGATGCAAGAATAGGAATCATTCCTATTACTGAGCAACCAAACCTACCTATGGAAAAATTTGTCAATTTTTGAGAGGTCGAAAAATTTCTAGACTAAAATAGGAAGCTTCAAGCATCTTAAGTTGAACAATTTTCTAATTCATTATCACAATCTACATTTTCTTATAAATGTAGATATACAGGCTCTGTGATGTCATACTTTTTCTATTTATGCTTTGAGAATAACTTCAAATAATGTTTAAATAAATTTATAGTTATAAATGTAACAATACATATTTATTGATGCATTTAATCCCAAACCCATGTATATTTCAACCCTTTACTAAATTTTGGGAGCAAATCACCCTAGTATATTATTTTTGGGGATTACAACATATCCACTGTCTTGTAACTTGTAACTTGTAAATTACTAACACCATAGATGGATTTTTCTTCCTAGGGCATGGATTTACAAACCATATTTTATCCTTTATGCACAATAAAGGGTTTTTGGTTTCGAAATGCAGAACTAAAGGTATGAATAGATGTAAAATGATAAAGTACAAACTCCACAATTTGAACCACTCAATTTGAAGGTCATATGAGTCTTAGGCATGCATTTTACAGTAAGATGATTTTACCCTCCATTTTACAAAATGTATTTAATATTGGTTCAAGGTAAAAATCATTTTTGTGAATCCTGGTGTGCATTTTTCTCAAGGGAGGAAATTACAGTTTAAAATCAAAACATGTATTTATTAAGTGTGAGTGTACATTTTTAGATGTGGAGGCTCTAACAAGCTTCAATTAGGGTTTTATGAAACAATAGAAATCCTAATCCTAATATTCTATATTATCATATATCGAGAAAATTGTCATCTACATTTGTTCAACATCCTATTCCAACACATATGCCTGCTCCATATGTCTAATGCATCATAAGCATGGATTTCAATGTACAACATCAATTTGAATTTGTTTTACTTTATTTTCCACTCGTCGAACCTCTGATAACAATTCTCATTATCGTAGCTCCAATGACAAATTACCATGCCCGTTGATTCTCTAAAGGAAAATTCCCCTCGCGTGACAAAGATCCATTGGTATTCCGATGGACTATTACCACTCTCCCAACGCAACATTGACGGAATTTTCCTGCCACACCAATGGACTTTGCTTGCCCTAGAATCACCACTCCAACAAACTTACACGCTATATCATTGGACCACTAACATAATGTTCCCTCCCAATTTTGTCACCTATGATGGATGAAACCCACCATCATAGGGGATTCACCTTCTTAATCGATATCTTATCACCTTCATTCATAAAGGGGGTTTTTAAATTGTGAAAAATATATTCAATATATTGTAGGTATTGGGGGGAGGGTTTGGGGTCTCAGGGGGTTTGTAGGTATTAGGGAGTATAAAAAAGGGTATCTTGTAAAAATAGGGGTTTATTTTATTAGAAATATATATTGGGAGGGGGGTTCAAAAATGGATTTTGGGAGGTATTTATAAATATCTAGTGAAATTAGGGGTATTATTTAATATCCCATGAATGTAGGCGCAATGTCACAAGTTCACTGAGTGAATACCCTGTTCCCACCATAAGGTTTCAATTTCAATGGAATGTGTGTCAGTGCATCAATGGTCTTTATGCATGATAACATCTCACTGACAATGAATATCATCGGTATTGCAACAGCTTCTTGGCAGATAATACTTTCCTGGAAAATTTCACATGGAAGCCTTTTTCCTTGAATGCATGACAAATATATATGATCATCGTCATTGAGATGCTTCAATGTGATGAAATTTGAGTGTATTAAATATCTCCACAGCTACCACATGGAAGTTTTCTATGTCAAATGTATGACATATGGATACGGTCATCAAAGGTGTGACACAAAACCTTCAACGAACTTATGGAAACGGGTTCATCGGAAGTCCAGCATTCATTCATTGGAGCATCGTCGAAAACTATGCCAAATGTACTAGTGGGTCCATTAGAGTGCATGTACATCATAGATAATGATGAAATCTGGATGTCATTACATAGTATAGATTATTTTTAGGATTAAGTGCCTCTCTCCTCTAGGCTATAAATTTTATCTTTTGTAGCTCATTTAAGAGGTTAAAATGAGCTTAATCACATATATGAGGACCTATATTTTACACATGAGACCTCATAGAGCTCCCCTACAACTATATATCTAATATACATGTTTGTTTTTTAACCTTTGAACTATGAAGTCACAACTAATTCCATAGAAGGTTAAACTTCTAAATCTATTGCAATAAATACCATAGAGATGCACCATAAGCATTGGTCATGTCCCTTCCCCTTATTCATCTAGCACTCTCCATTAATTGGTGTTGGTTCACCAACCATTCATCAAGGGCTTGAGATGATTATTAAATCCTAAATATAAATGTTATATTGTGTCTCTTGTATTTAAGGTATGCTTATCTTATTTGTGAAATAGATTTATTATGGGGCATTTACTATTAAACCAATATAATAACATGTGGGTTCATATTGTGGGTACTGAAAATATATAAAATCTAATTCAATATATTGGATGGTATCAAGGGGGTAAGGGAGTTTCTAAAATTAATATAAGGGTGTACACATATGGGAGGAGATCAACTAATCAAAATTGGGAATGGGGGGGAGATGTTGTTGTCAAGTCAACAAAACAATGGGTATAGATTTGGGTGAAATTGTGAAACCCTAACATTGGAGGAGAGTAAAGTCATCTAACCCTAACCCTAAAGACTGAAATTATTCCTTGTTAAAGATGATAATTGTTCTGGTATTTTGACTAAAGTAACTTTTAGCTAAAGGACATTGAATTTAATGCTAGTTTTTGCACAATTTTTGGAGATGGAATTATTTCTATAATGAATGTACATTTGTGTAGAAATTGATTTTTTTTTCATGCTAAGGTGATTCAATACTTGGCAGAATTTATGGTATTATATAAAAATATCTTCTCTTAGCCTCTTGAATCTCTAGAGGTATATAGTAAGTTATAAATCTTTTTTGATTGAAATCATTAGGAGGTTGGAAGTAAGAGGTGTTGCTAGAATCCTACACAATTTGAAAAGGCTATTGTTGGAGTATTAATGTCTTTTTTTATTGGAAACATTAATAGGTTGAAAATAAGAGGTGATGAACCTTCAATGAATTCGAGGAGATATGTCTATATGAGTTTTTTTTATTGGAAGTGAAACGTACCATGGATAAGAAGGGTGATACATCTCTCATCATGATACCTTATAAAAATTCATGATGAACCCTAAAATTTATTTGAATAAGCAATGAAAAAGAACACATATGATCTACATATGAAATGGTCTTCTTATTTCTAGGGAACATACATGTTTGATGACCTTGACTCAAAGTTGAACAAGTAGCATATGATAAACAACACTTTCTTAAGTATATGTTGGATACATATGTCAGTTAATATAATAGGGGAATGAATGATGATGATGATCATGATGTTGATTATTACTATCCACTAAGACTAGATTTTTTCTATTGTACCTTAATAAAAAAAAAGTAAATAAGTAATTGGTTTTCTTTATAGTTTTATTTCTATACTCGAAAATATTACAGATAATCTTCCCTAAACGTCCATGGTTTTGATGAGTTAATAGTTTAGGAAAGTTGATAATGTTACAAATATTTTCAAATTGAGATCTATTATTAGGATATGCAGGACATTCTAAAAGAATGTGTTTTTCATCTTCACCTTCTTAGTATCACAAAATCACAAATTCTTTCATTTCAGGGAATTTTAGGAATTGTCCAATGCCATGTTTCACTATAGAGCTCTTGAGAGTTCCTTCTTATTTTAGCAATATTGATTATTTTCTTTAAGATACCTAAAAAAATACACTTTTCATATTCTAGAATGGATTTAATGACCTATTTATAGTATCTTAATTTTCTCTTTTCATCAATTTCTTTATTGCACCACAATTCCTCCTTAAATTTAGTTCTGATAGTATTTTTAATGGTATCAATATTCTTGAGAATGAACTCTCCTCTATTCTCCAATGATATAGACAAGACATAGCCATTTTATTTTATCCCCTCTTAAGATATATGTAACAAAATTGACTAGAGTTTCAAGCAATCTTAATAAGATGCTTGGCTTATGTGTTAGTTATCTTGTGCTTATACATATCATACCTATTCATAGACCTATAATCAATGGGGGAAATATCATTCTATAAGGAGGACAAGATAGGGAATATTGCTTTTGGTTTTAAGATTATAAATAATATGAATTATACAAAATGTCACAAAAAAATTTACTTCATGCTCCACTTGGATCACATTCCAATCAATTATGTGGTTAGGTTCAGGAACATATTTATTTAATAATGACACATGAAATACATTATGCACTCTCATAGATGTAGGAAATGCTAGCATTTATGCAACTGGACCTATATTTTCTAATACTTCAAAAGGCCCACAATATCTCACTGCCAACTCTGGGAAATTTCCTAATCTTAGTGAACTTCTTTTTTCCTTCACTTTTAAGAACACATGTTCTCCCACTTTAAAATATCTAAACACTCTATTCTTTTCTGCATAAATTATCTTCCTATCATGTGCAACCTTTAATTTTTGCCTGATCTTTTCCATATTCTCTTCCATTTCCTTTAACATTTCTGGCCCAACAATTGCTCTATCTGCTGGATTATCCCAACTCATTGGAGTGTTACAATTGTGTCCATACAAATCTTCAAACAAAATCATTTAGAATGAGGCATGATACCCATTATTGTATGGAAATTCCACTAAGTGGATATAATCTTCCCACTTTGATGGATAATCCATCACATACATTCTGAGCATGTCCTCAATTATCCTATTAGTCCTCTATGTTTTCCCATCTGACTCTGGATGATAAGTTGTACTAAGATTTAAATTTATCCCAAAGCCTTTGAACAAACCATTCCAAAATTTGGATGTGAAATTTGGAGCTCTATCTGAAACAATTGCCTTAGGTACTTCATGTAGCCTAGCAACTTCTTTCATATAAATTTCTTCAATATTTGTTTCCTTGTGTGTTGTCTTTACTGGAACAAAATGTGATGCCTTAGTCAATTTGTCCACCACCACCATGATGGAATCATGTTGCTTCATTGTTCTAGGTAGCTTTGTAATAAAATCCACTATGACAACATCCCACTTCCATTTTGGAATGGGAAATGGCTGCAACAACCTCATTTGGGGTGGAACGGGGGTCAAACCTGCAACCTCTGTAACCTCCCAAAGGCTTAACATATCCCCCACAACCAATCCACCATGCAATAGTTCTTAACCACTATATGGAAAACATTTTATTTGAATTTAAGATAAGGTTCAAATGGGTGGCTTAAGGCCTGAGGGCCTAATCCCTTGACCCTTAGCCCCTGGATTATATATATTAACATATGACCCACACCTTACTTGCGAAGGGGATTAACAATATGTTGCACGAGATGTTTTGTATAACAAATATATCAACAGATATATGGTTTAAACACCATATACTATATATAGTATATGTAACCATATATTAAACCAACAAACAAACAAATATGTCCATGAGGAGAGGGTCACGGGGAATAGAACCCTTGACCTCCACCAATTTAACCAACAAACTAACCATTGTTCCAACCGATCTGAATGTTAGGGGACCCTCACCAATTTTAGAATTAAGTTGCATAAATTGTGGATAGGTTGTTTTAGGACCGAGCTTATTTAATGGGCATAGCTCCCATTGTACACACACTTCGATACAACACGCATCCCAAGGTTCATGCATTCCAAAGTCTGCATGGATTCTGAGGTACGGTATAGTACAAACTGCATTGTTTTACATGCTAATTTTATGTGTTGCATGGAAAAGCATTTCATAGGGTATATTGTCCACACCTAGGAAACTTTATACTCATTGGATTTGTTTTTCTACAAGGATTATGAATATGAAGTATATTTTATGATCAAAGGTCATTTGTAAAATTCTTAATTTTAAGAGGTTAAAATGAGGCTAATCACATATATGAGGACCTATATTTTACACATGATACCTCATAGAGCTCCCCTGCAACTATATATCTAATATAAATGGTTTTTTTTTAACCTTTGAACTATGAAGTCACAACTAATTCCATAGAATGCTAAACTTCTAAATCTATTGCAATAAATACCATAGAGATGCACCATAACCATTGGTCATGTTCCTTCCCCTTCTTCATCTAGCACTCTCCATTCATTGTTGTTTGTGCACCAACCATTCATCAAGGGCTTGATATGATTATTAAATCCTAAATATAAATGTTATCTTGTGTCTCTCTTATTTGAGGTATGTTTATCTTATTTGTGAAATAGATTGATTATGGGGCATTTACTATTAAACCAATATAATAACGTGTGGGCTCATATTGAGGGCATTGAAAATACATAAAATCTAATTCAATATATTGGATGGTATGAAGGGGGTAAGGGAGTTTCTAAAATTAATCTAAGGGTGTACACATATGGGAGGAGATCAACTAACCAAAATTGGGGCATGGGGGGAATATGTTGTTGTCAAGTCAACAAAGATTTGGGCGGAAGTGGGAAACCGTAATATTGGAGTAGAGGAAAGTCATCTAAACCTAACCCTAAAGATTGAAATTCTTCCTTGTGAAGGATGATTATTGTTCCTGTATTTTGACTAGAGGAATTTTTAGTTGAAGGACATTGAATTTAATGCTAGTTTTTGCAAAAATTTTGGAGATGGAGCTATTTCTATAATAAATGTACATTTGTGTAGAAATTGAAATTCATTTCATGTTAAGGAGATTCTATACTTGGGAGAAATTTATGGTATTATATAAAAAATTGTCTTCTCTTAGCCTCTTGAAGCTCTATAGGTATCTAGTAAGCTATAATTCCTTTTTTATTGAAATCATTAGGAGCTTGGAAGTAAGAGGTGTTACTAGAATCCTAAATAGTTTGAAAAGGATAGTGTTGGAGTATTAGTGTTTTTTTTATTGGAAACATTAATAGGTTGAAAATAAGAGGTGATGAACCTTCAGTGAATTCAAGGAGATATGTCTATATGAGTTTTTTTATTGGAAGTGAAATGTATCACGAATGAGATGGGTGATACATATCTCATCCTTATACCTTATAAAAAATCTTGATGAACCCTAAAATTTATTTGAATAAGCAATGAAAAAGACCATAGATTTCATACAATGATCTAAAGATGAAATGGTCTTCTTATTTCTAAGGAACATACATGTTTCATGACCTTGACTCAAAGTTGAACAAGTAGCATATGATAAACAACACTTTCTTAAGTATATGTTGGATATGTATGTCACTTATTGGGATCAACATAAAAGGGGAATGAATGATGATGATGATGATGATGATGATGTTGATTATTACTATATGTTAAGACTGAATTTTTTCTATTGTACCTTAATAAAAAAAATTGCAAGTAATTAATTCATTTTTTTTATAGTTTTATTTCTATACTTCAAAATATTACTGAGAATCTTCCCTAAACGTCAATGGTTTTGATGAGTTAATAGCTTAGGAAAGTTGATAATGTTACAAATATTTTCAAATTGAGATCTACTATTGGGATATGTAGGGCATTCTAAAAGAAAGTGTTTTTCATCTTCCACCTTCTTAGTATCACAAAGATCACAAATTCTTTCATTTCAGGGAATTTTAGGAACTGTCCAATGCCATGTTTCACAGTAACTCACTATAGAGCTCTTGAGAGTTCCTTCTTATTTTAGCAATATTGATTTTCTTCTTTAATCTACCTAAAATAAAAATACACTTTTCATATTCTAGAATGGATTTAATTACCTATTTATAGTGTCTTAATTTTCTCTTTTCGTCAATTTTTGTATTGTCGCACAATTCCTCCTTAAATTTACTTAATAGTATTTTTAATGGTATCATTATTCTTGAGAATGACCTCTCCTCTATTCTCCAATGATCTATCCAAGACATATCCCTTTTATTTTATCCCCTCTTAAGCTATATGTAACTTAATTGACTAGAGTTTGAAGCAATCTTAATAAGCTTCTTAGCTTCCATGTTAATTGTCTTGTGCTTACATTACATACCTAATCATAGACCTATACTCAATGGGGGAAAGATCATTGTATAAGGAGGATAGGATAGGGAATATCACTTTTAATTTAAGATTATAAATAATATGGAGTATACAAAATGTCACAAAAAAATATACTTACTATATTTAGTGAAAATAGAGGATTATTTTGTTTTAAAAGATGTAATAAGATTTTAAAAGGTAAAACAAATTAAAGGTATTTTTTTAGTATCTCATAAATACACATGCTATTAAATAAGTTCATCAAATAAATATATCTATAAAAAATTTAAGGCATACATAAATTTTGATACTTTTAATGATGATTTTGGAAACGGTTGATTAAATTGTGTTCATGTTTATCCTCTTTCCCCTCTCCACCTTGGAAACTTGAGTAGAACAAAAATACATCTATTAAATGGAACATATGAATGGAACCTTCTTAGTATCAAACCTTAAACAAGCTTTCCTTTTTCTTCTACAACAAGGACTTTCGTATAGCCTTGGAACATATACACAGGTTTATTAAAGGCCATCCTTCTAGTTGAAAATCTAAGAGTGGGATCAATACAGTGTCTTAAATCCTAAGAAAGTCTTCATTTTTCTTCTACAACAAGGACTTTCATATATCCTTAAAAGAAAGAAGTAAGTTAAAAAGTGGACAAACTCAATTACTACTCAAATTTGAAGTTTATCCTTAAAACTCAAAAAAAATGGCTCAAATTAAGTGAAATGTTCAAATTGAACTTAAAATTTCATCATTAAACTCAATCATTTTTGTATCCAATTTCTTCCAAAATGATAGGAACTTTAACCATAAAACTTTGTCTTTAAAATTTTAGTCCATTTAATAAAAACTCAAATCATCTAAAAAACATATTTCACTATACTCACTCACAAACATAAAAAATTTTACCATAAAAAATTGACTTTGATATATTAACTCATTTAAAAAAAACTACAAGAGAAAAACTTCACTTCAACCCTAAAAAAAATTAAATTTATCCCTATCTTAACTAACTCCAAAATTAAAAAAGGCTCTATATAAAAACAAATTTAATTTCAACCTGCGTATATAGGTGATCTAATTCAATGTAATCCTCCATTTTTGTTATTTAGTAAAAGGATTATTTTGGCCTACAAGCTAGGCCAATAGGTCATTTTTTTTTCCTTTTTACCTTTCAATCTCATTTATCACTGCATGACAAGCCTTTGGGCGTTTAACGACTCGTTGCAACATATTCTTCGACGTTTTAAATGCTACTGGCCACTGATAAATATCAACGAAAATAAAAAGATAAGAGCCATTATATATTCGGGCTTGAAACGCACGCTTCTTCTATAAAAAAATGATAAAATTAGCAATAATGTTTGGACGAATCAGGCTCCTGCGACGAACGAGACAGACCATGCCATTGGACTCAAACATAAAAAGTAGCAGGTGCAGTCCTGTAGAATGCACGTGCTTCATCTACAATGCCAACCTGTTGTTCAAGGCTCTTACACGCCTGCTTCGTAGTTTGGTTCATGCCGGCCTCCTTAAGTTAAGCGCTTCTGGATTCACAATTATTAATGTTCAACGGTCCTTTCGTTTTTGGAGAAACTAAAAAACAAAATCTCTGAGATTTCTTCAGTCGATTTACGCCATTGATTTGTCTCGATGTTTCAAGCAAGCAAGCTAACGCGCCGATAATAATCCCAAAGATTTCATAAATTATTGTATTTTGACAAGTGGGATTTATCATTTTCAAAGTAGCGTTGGATTGTTTTGCACCATGCGTTTTCTGCTTTGAACCTGTCACTGCTATTAATAATACATATGTTTGTAAACATGATTTGGCCTTTGTTGGTTTGTATGTAGGTATCCATGTGCTTCTGTCAAACATATACACACATTGTATATATAGCGTGGGGCTTATAATAAGCATCACGTGAAATTCTATGGGATGTCAACGAGTGAGGTGCTTCATGGGCCATAACAAATACCACCAGTTGTAATAATGCCATATTATTTTGTCGGTTTAGCTCATTCTGCTGCATCGAAGTCCCTGAACCGGTTAAAACGCTAATTTTCTGATGGATTCCTTTGTTTTGTTTTTCTGTTCTCGGGTAGTGGCCATCAATAATTATTAGTCCCACAGAAATGTCATAGATGAGATAGTGAAAGGAAAGCTCTGATGACGATGTACATGTTACCTGTAACAGGTAATATATACTCTATATATAGAGAGAGTATGTTTAGATTAGACTTTAATTTATTATTGGTTTTTCAGTTCTTGGGTACTGTGCATGAATGATTATTAGTTCTACAAAATATAACAGGTAATATATATATATATATATATATATGTGTGTGTGTGTGTGTGAGAATGATTGTAGTATGTTTAGATTAGACTTTAATTTATTATTGGTTTTTCAGTTTTTGGGTAGTGGGTATGAATGATTATTAGTTCTACAAAAATATCATAGATGAGATAGTGATGAGGTATAGAAACCTATTGATGTTCAGATTGGTCAAAATCTCAACAATAACAGTATGAGTATTAAATATCCTTGAGTTTTTAAAGAGGTGGTACTTCTCTATGTTTGTTGATGTTCTTGGAACTGACAATCAAATGGGAGAATTTCTTTTTAATTGCAACATTTGCCTAAATAGACAAAGTAGCTTCTTAAGATAAATAAATGATTCAATAACAAAATAAATGCATGCTCGGCTTCATTCAAACATCCCTCAAGCATAAGATGCATCCATATTTTCTCACAAGAAAAGAGTGTGGATCACTTAAGAGAACTTTAGGTGAGTGTTGCATTTAAAACTAAAAAAGAGTATGATGAACACACTCCAAAAATCCCAAAGTCTATCAAATCATTAAAGTTATGCCCTAAAATAATTATTTGTGAAGTTTACGTTACAAAGCATTTCAGTAAACCAATTGACTAGGCACAAAAACTAAACCTTCATGAATCAATTAGATAACCCTAGCTTATATTATCAGCCATGTATATGAATGTAAAATGCTCCTATGGAACTTTTAGGAAGAGACTTGGAAGAATAAAAGAAAAACACTCAAAAACTCAACTTTATGCTTAGTTCATAAATACAAACATAAATCCTTGAGAGAAATTGTGCAGAAGAAGAAGGAAAATGGAGATCTGTATTTGTCGATGAGAGAGTTGGTTGTGTACTAAAAGTTGAACAATGTTGTTCTGATCATCTAACCTCTTCTTTTTAAATCCACTCCCACTGCTTGTTTGAAATGTTTTTCCCTATTAGTTAGGGTTTTTCTTTTTTTAGAATTTTCCATGTGTTTTGTCTTAATTGTTGGAATGTTAATCTATTAGGGTTACTCACCCAACTGGATGCAAATAGTAAGTGTGTACGAAGAGTCATCCAGAGTCCAAGAGACCTTGGAAGGAATTCAAAGGTCACATCGATGTATTAATAGATGTATAATATTAATGGAAAATGCACATTCACTCTTATTCTAATTCATGAGTCTAACAATGGTATCAAAGCGTCTATAATCCTTAGACCTGAATTATCTATGGTAGTTGTTCATAGTTGAGTGTGAGTCATCTAGAAATTCCTTTGCCCTCTTCATGCTTATAGTCTACAGTTCAGTCTGCTCCTCTGCCCAATTCATGGGTGTGTCTTCTCTACATAAATGGATGTTTCCAAGTATTAGGGTTTCACCAACTCCTGTTTGTTCTTGATCTGTGCCAATGAATTAGAAATTGGAAGAGCAGCCATTGCACAGGAATAACACACAAACAGTTTTGTATATTGCACAGATAAACTCAGATAC
>CBVK0102290991.1:0-21962 GCA_900067695.1 Picea abies | reverse complement strand
AGACACAACATTTATCCTAGGAAACCCTCTAGGGGAAGAAAACCCAACAAAACTTCCTTAATATAGATAGCTAATACAATGCCAAGAGATCTCTTAAACTAATACAGAAAGTCCTCTCCCAGATATGCGCCAGTCTCTCTCTCCTTCTTCTCCAGCAACAGATCCAAAACTTGTCTCTCAATGAGCAAGTGAGTTGTGTGTCTAAGTGAGGTGCTAGCCTCCTTATTTATATTAGTCTGGCACGTGTGAAGTGTATCTTCACTGGCAGGGATGACTTCTCCCACTGGGTGGTTATAACCACCTTAATTACATTCTGGGGCCTCTTTAATATCTGCTAGGGCTGACTTCTTATTCTACCTATTATAATTAACATTTGACCAATCCGCAAAAGGGGATTTGGTCCTATTACAATAACCAACAAGATCAATCCACAATGGGGATTGATCCAATGAATAATATCTCAAATAATAATAAGAATACTCTTTGCAGTTACATTATTTCAACATGCGGAAGGGGCATATGTATGGCACCTGAAGGTTATGGTGGTAGCGATTAGAATTTACCCCATGTCACGCGAGTACAAGACCGACCAATTGCCAATTCCTCTAGATACAAAAAAAAAATAATAATAAAAAAAGAAGATGATAGCCTGATCTCAAGTCAATCTTGGAAAAAAATCTCGCACCTTTCAACTGCTCAAAAAAATCATCACTCCTTGGCAAGGGATTTTTGTTCTTTATAGTGACCTTATTTAGTTGTCTAAAATCAATACAAAACCTTAAGATTCCATCTTTCTTATTCACAAAAAGAACTGGGGCTTCCCAAGGAAAAACACTTGGGTGTATATACCCATTCTTCAAAATCTCATCCAGTTGCATCCACAATTCTTCCAATTTTGGTGTGCCCATTATGTAAGGTTTCTTAGACACTGGGGCAACACCTAGCACCAAATCAATAGAGAAATTGATGTCTCTCTTTGGTGGAAATCCCAGGATCTCCTTAAAAACATCTTCAAAATATTTTAAGATTGTATGGTCTTCAAGTCTTTCCACTTTATATTTAGATGCCTCTTCCATGTGGGCTGCAAAAATTTGACATCCCTTTCTAAAACTCTTTTTCAACTGCATGGATAAAATTTTTCAAACAAATTGGAATGCCTTGAATCTTGCCTTACTTCCCATCCTCATCAAGACAAATTATAGTCGTGTTGTAACAATCTAGGACATCATGATGTTTTTCCAACCAATCCATGCTAATTAGACAGTCATATGAACCCAAAGGTATAATGTTCACATTAACCTTTGTGTTGAGTCCATTCATGTCTATTGGGAAATATTTAACCAACTCATTGATCTTTCTCTTAACCCCCGTGGCTAACTGAACTAACCAATATTTCTTATGCTTACTCCTTTGCAAGTGAAATCTTTCAATAATGTTAGAGTTTATGTAACTATGGGTAGCTTCAGAATCAATTAAAATTGCTATGGGATGGTTATCAATCTTACCTTCCACTTCAAGCATGGGGGACTAATATTCTACTTGCTTGTTGTCCAAGGATACATAAATCCTCGGCATGCTTCCTCCCATATCTTCCATTGTTTCAACCTCCTGAATGTTGTGAACAATTCTCATCCTTTCTCCTTTGTGAGGGCAGTCCCTATATAAGTGATTCCCCTCACATCCCTAACATTGTACATGCTACTGTCTTGGTATTTTTCCAAAATAATGTGCTGTGTTGTGTTCATTTTGGGTTGACTGGCCTTGTAGATTTGCTTGAGAGTTATTCTTGAGAAAGGGTGGTTTAAAACCTTTCTGCCTTTGATCCCTCTTTCCTTTCATTTTTTCATTCCAAGTCTTTTGAAAGACTGGCATCCCTATACTCTTCTCATAGTGATACCTTTCTCTTCTTGTGGTCTCCTCCAAAGTCTTGGGGTTATCATATTGTATCTTGTCAATATAGAAGGAGGGCGATCCACTCAAAAACCTTTGGATTTTGACTTTCTCATCCTTTATGAAATCAATATACTTCAACAACTCAAATAACCTCTTTTCATACTCGTCCATGGACATACTTCCCAACTTGATTTTAAATAACTCTTTCATATTCATCTCATAGTAATGATCTGACAAGTATTTCTCTTGGAAATATCCTTTAAACTGCCTCCATGAGACCCTCTTCTCATCAAGATGCTTGGCTAGCTTAAGCTGATCCCATCACATGGCTTCCTTTCCTTGCAAGTGGTAGGTTTCAATTCTTGTTTCTACCTTGGAGGGGTAATCATGCAAATGGAAATATTTCTTCATTTCCAACAGCAAGGTCTCGACCTCTTCTCCCCTCCTATTCTCACCATTGAAATTTGGTGGCTTGATCTTCCTAAGTTCACCTTGCAAGATGTCTCCCTCGTGCCTTCTCCTTTATCTCCTAAAAAGGGAAACACTTGGGATGCTCCCTGCCCCTTAACTAGCATGAGATCTCCTAGTGGATTGTTCTGGAGAATGATGGTGCCTAATTCTACTCTACTTCTTATCATTCCCATGCCCATCCCTTTTGCTATGGGATTTGGATACTGTCACTTGTTTAGCACTAGCTTCATGACTTGTTCCAGAGTCCTTTTTGGCTTGCTTCTGCAACATGTTCAAACTTTGAAGTATCTCTTCCTAAGCCTTCATAATATTTTCATTATCATCTCTATAGCTCTGCACTTATGTATGCATGTTTCTCATAGTTACAGGTCCTTACCTATCTCTTCTTCCATTTGATTCGGTCTCAACATTCCCCATGCAAAACTATGAATTCCTCTCCATGACTGTAGGATCCTTGGGAATCTTCCATTGTTGTGGTTCTTGTATAGAAACTAGATTGCTTCTCTAAAACCTCTAATTATGTAGAAGATATGCATGCAAACAATTTTTGTTAGATGAAAATAAATACACACACACTTTGGAAAATAAATCATAAATTTTTCTTCCCTTTAATTCTACCAATCATCTTCTTTTGAGTTGACTGTAAAATTTTCTACCCAAATTAATTATTCAGGGTTAATAGATGGATTCTCCTCCTCAATACTTTTCCATCGACTATATATTTTCCCAATTGTGAGTTTCTAGCAGATATTTATGGTCTTCAAAAGTTTTGACCATTTTCCCTTTTATATCCCTGCATGCTACAAGTGTCCTCTTTCTCTCCCAACACATTTTTAGATACCCGAAACTCAAATCTGGATCCTTGGCTGAATTCTACAGTCCATGAGATTTCTATTAACTACTTATGGGCTGCAAACTAACTTCTAATCTAGGATGTATGCCCTCTAAAATAAATCCGGTATTAAATTTTACCCTTGACTGTTTTGGCTGTAACTCCTTCATACAAGCTCCATTTGGCGAACAATTTATCTTGCTGGAAATCTCTCTCCAATCTCCATCATTTTAGAATCATAAACTATGTGTCCTTTCTATGAACAATTAAGCTTGTTGGAAAGGACACACATAGTTTCTGCTTCTAAAATGATGGAGCTCAGAGAGAGCTTTCCATCAAGATAAATTGTTTGTTGAACCGAGTTTGTATGGAGTTACAACCAAAATAGTCAAGGGTAAAATTTCTTGAAAGGACACACAATTTTGTACAAATTTGATTTTCTAAAGATGTTGTTTAGGCCCTCAAAAATTCCTTGCAAGATGAAGACTATTGAAAAATGGAAGTTTCATAGAAAATTTTACTAAGTTACTGTTATAACAATCCTTAGATCTAGACTGTTGTTCTCAAAATCAAAATCAATCCCAATCGTTGATCTTTTGGGCTTTTCCAAGCTATAGCTAGACCTCCGTAGGCCTACCAAAAATTTTCTTTGGGACCTCCCCATCAGAAAGCTTCAATTTCAAGCTATGCGAATTCCTCGAAAATCACAGTCCGAAGCACTGTCAGAATCTCTCCAAACTCCTAGTACGAGACACTTCCAGACTCCCTTCGAATTTGCATTCCGAAACAATGTTAGAATCCCTATTGAAAACCTTCCTTGAGACCTCTGAAAACTCTTCTCTGAAATAACATCTCCGACAACCTCCTTTCGCAAACTTGTACACGACCGCTATGTGGCATTCTCTGATTCGCCCGCCCTTGATGACATTTCCCTAACATGGCATGCTGACATGGTAGCTTATGTGGAATTCTTGTCCACCCTCGACCCTTCTAAGGAAACCATCTCATCCAATAGATCGGATGTTTAGACATCATGCCGATCAATGACCACGATCATCTTAGGCCCCAAATGTATGCATTGGTTAGCTTGGTGGGAATGAGTCCCTCAGAAGGTTAAATTACCTTTCCGTGAGCCTTCCAAATAGGTCTTTATGATTCTACCATTATGGAAAATCCAATAGTTATGAGAATTGCTGATCAATGTCCATGATCATTTCAGACTTGTGCCATCAAACTCCCTTCTTCACACTAAACCTTATGTCTGGATTCAGACCTTCTGAAACCATCCTTTCGAGAAGTCTATGGATGAGAACGATTCTGATTGATCTAATGGCTCTTGTAATTTCGGTCTTGTGTCATCGGAATCCTCCCTTCAGAATCAACCCCACGCCCGAATCCAAAGTCTTTTCGAAACCTTCTTCTTGAATGAACCTTCTACGACTAAATCTCGACCGCTGATTCTATAGGTTGAATTAATCTGGGTCGTCGATTTTTAAACTTCACGACAATCATGAAAGTTAATGGATTTCGACCCTCTAGGCCAAAATTGACTCTGCAACCTGCAACTCGACACCATGAATTTCCTTCTTCGACTACTCTGAAGCATCGACACTCAAAAATCTGCTCATAATTCAGGGATTTCATTTCTATTCACCATTTCCCCCCCAAATCCATCACAGGACGAAATCTACAACCACAAATCTGCTCAATTTGTGCTGGCTCCTCGCCCATTGTTTAGTTCTAATTGATGATGTCAATCAGAGTTTATTTAATGTCAACCCGGGAAGGTAAACTTAGAAGTGATACCTAAAATATATAGATCTAGAAAGATTCCTAATATGTGTGAGATCTTAAAGTTCCCTTACAAGAACATATTCATCAAAATCTCTTTCAACAACTAATCAAACCTAGATCTAACAATTGTTAAGATCCTAAGGTTCTCTTACAAGAACACCTGAATTTTAGGATCTCCTCCAATATTAGAACATTTAACAAAACTTAAAAGATGAAATGAAACAAACCTGAATCTAATAATTGTCTGAGATCTTATGGTTCTCTTACAAAAACACTTTCAAAATCTCCATTACAAACCAACTCTAAGGTTACAACTCTAGGCTTCAGATTACATACTCCAAAATGCTAAGATTACAAAACTTCAGGATTACAAATGGAGGAGATTGTACTCCTATTTATACAATGGGATGAGTAACAAACTCATAATAATCATCCACTAATCTCTCTTTAGTTCCATACATCTCTCAACCATCTAGACACATAACCCTCTTTTGTCCTTGATCTTCTCCATGAGATCATGATCTCTTATCTTATCAAATTCTAATTTGATCATTCAAGGCCACATAAAGGTGTCTTGGAAGCTTCCTTGGCACCTACACATGTCACAAAAACAATCCACTTTCCATATATGAAGTAAAATATATTATTTTCTAATTTTTAATCAAGAATTTCTCTTAAAAATGCTTGAAAATAAATAATGTTTGGAAAATATAAATGAGACCCATTAATGGTGAATAATAGGGAAAATGAAGTGACATGGTAGTGAATAACGAGTGATGTAATGGAAGCATAGGTGAAAAATGTATGGTAATGAGTGATATTTGTATGACATTTTTGGAGCCCAACACCCATACAAACTCAATGTTGAAGTTTGAGCTCTGATAACATTCTGTAACGTCCCCTAGTTTAACGAGGAAACATTACAACATGGAAATACACATAAAAACAAAATAATTCTTCTTGTTGATTTATTTATTGTAGCTTACCAACTACGTTTTATACACATTTTAAATGATATTTTGATGCCCATGAATGAAATGCATCTACAATATTCTATATGAACATGCATTGCATAAAAATACTCATTCACAACACCGATTAAACCATTCACATAAACAGATTAAGCAACATCAATTAAACTTAGTAAATGACACATAAAATAGGTATACACTTATCTTTATAAAATGTTTATGCAACCAACTGCTTGGGAAGGACGTTCCACCCAACCATAGACTTGTTGTTCTAGATATCAACAACAAGTCACCCTTGATCTAGGGATAGGAATCCACAAGAGAAGGGTGCCTCTCACATCTTAGTATCGCACAACCCATTGGTTCTCTCCTACAACTATCCTAATTTTTCTTCATCTCTCTTCCTCTTGACCTTCCCAACCCAAGAAATGTACCCCTTCACTGCTATTAGTCGATCAAGTGTCCCATTCATTTATTAGGGTCTCTCTGGTACATGTAACTAGGAATCTCTCAGATAGGAACTCAAGGGAACTCATTGTTAGGAAAAACTACCAACAAAAACAACAAAAAACACTTGCTGATACAATGCAACTCACCCAAGAGTTCACTCTTCATGCCTGACAACCTGTCTCTTCAATCTCCAGCTCCAAAATCGCTCCAGCATGATCCAAAATTCACCTAGCCTTGTTGTTTCAGCTCCCAAGCTCTTCTTCCCCGTTTTCTCGTGTTGTTCATGTCTCCATTGAATGTCTAAAACTGCTTGCTTCTACCCATACACATTTCCTCTCCTTTCCTAAGACAATTGACTTCTCATTTTTCCCAATGTTGATTGTACTTCAGCCCCATGCTCTGCAATAACTATGGGATGTGACTCTCACACCCACCTTATGACATATATTCACTAATTGGGATCTCATACACTCAAACGGAAATAAAAGGTTTCCCAAATGATAATAAGATTAAAAAACGCGAGTTTGAATTAATACCCATAAATTATTCCCTTTGGATCCCCTCTTGGACACTCTCTAGGCATTCCCTCTCCCTCGTGGATTAATCAAACCCCATCTCTGTCCATATCCCAACAACTGGTATTACCTTATATTTATTTACAATTTAGAAAATAAATTTCACATTTACAGTGTTTGGCCATAACCCCATCTATATCTACCTTATACATTAATTAAACCGGGGATTATAGTGGGGATGTTGCATGGAGGAAACCACCCACAGACACACATTTGATTTACTTATTCCGAGTGATTTCTTCCAATGATATACGACTCGCTTATTTATACACATAATATTAGAGTCACGACTCTTCATAAGAAGTTGGCCTTTACAATAATTAATAGTTGCCTATGTTTAACCTGTTCTAATTAAATTATATTAAAAGTCATTCTCTCTTGAAATACTTCATCCTCGAAGCATTGGTAAAGATGAGTGTCTTGATCTTAAATTCTTAATTTTCACATGTAGCTTCATCTTCCAGTAGGTTCATCTACTTAACAAGGTATTTGTTGACATCTATTGAATGAAGGAATTTGGTTATAACTTTTAAGATAAGCTCGAGTTCCAGTATTAGTTTCCCTTCTTCACCTAAAAAGGGTAACTCTTTATGTATAGGCATTATTGGACCCAATTTTTTCTTCAAACATGAAACATGACAAACATCATGTAGCTTTCCCTTGTTTTGGATATCTAATGCATAGGCTACTTGACCTACTCTCTTTTGGATCTGGTAAGGACAATCAAACTTGGGCACAAGTTTATGATTCTTGTAATTTTTAAACGAGTTTTGTTTGTATGGATAGAGTTGGATGAACACCCACTCCCCTACTACAAGTTAATGATTAGTTCTCTTAGAGTCATCTTGTCACTTAATTATTCTCAATGCTCCTTCCATTGAATAACAATGTAAAACATAGGCTTGAGATCGTTTTTTTTTTTTTTTTTTAAATCAAAATGAGTAATGATTATATTAAAGGAAAGATGTAGCCGAACCAGACAACAAGTTAATATAATCATGAATTTTTGAGTCTGGATCTGGAAAATGCAAAGAAAACAAAATATGTAGGGGGTTTATCTAAAGCCACCTTACCTTTACAATCTTCCTCAAAAATATTATATCCCTAGTACTGTAAATTCTTATATATTGGCTTAATATAAACTTAAATTTGAAAAATATAAAACCTAGAGAGATTTAGAAACTATCCATTATAGAGATATTACTTATTCTTAGCTTGATTCTTTGCCTCGAATTCTTCTATTGCCATGGGATTTTGTACCTAGTAAACCATTTATTCCTCCATTGATCCTTCTCTTAGAGATGCTACCAAGGTGTTACGACTTCTAGCAAAATTAGGAATGATCTAGACAAACATGTTATGCTTGGAGATCAAACGCTCAATTTGGAAATTCTAATGGGCCTTCCTCAGTTCCATTTTAGCATGCTTAGTCCTCAAATACTCCAATTGTAAATAAATATTGTTAGTCAACTAAAAAATTGTTACCTATAGCACTTCAAGCTAGTGAACCTACTCATTAAACGTTGAAACTCGACAATGTCACATGAGTTGCCCCCACTGCTTCGATTCCTATTATCCATGATGTTGGGTGATGGAATCCAATCTAGAGGGTACACATGACTTTACAAAGACCCCATAAATGAAATATCCCACCACCATTGTGAAAACCCATTCCTCCCTCCATCAATCGCTCAAGCATGGTAACAAAGGGCATAGGCATAGGGGGAATGGAGGTTAATAATCTCCAAAGCATGTGAAATTAATTCACTTGCCACTTGTCGTAAAAAAAATTCTTGGATGTGATTATCATGGAAGGTATTAAAATATTATGTCCCCCTCATTTTGACACAGTTGTCCTTGGTTCAATACTACTCCCCTTTTTACCATTTCATCCACTTTAGCATTATGGTGGTGGAGGATATGGTATAAGTTTATTGTCTCAAAATAGCTAGCTATTATTTGAATTATGTCCATTAGTCTTTCCAGGCGAGGACTTGGTTATGGGTAGGTTCCTCATTTTCCAAATGATAACCATAGAATCATCAATAACCCCTTGAAAGAGGGTTAATGCGTTAACCTGGTTATTTTATGCCTTTCTGAGGCCTCAGGAATATGCCAATTCTTGTTGTCCTTTGAGTTTGTAAACAAACCCCCTGCCCCCACCCAACACTTTCCACCCTAGGCTTGAGCTCATTTCTTAATCATTTTACTAGATGACACTATTTGCATGGCAGTGCTATGGATTTCGTGAAACTTGTATTTTTTCCCACACTCATAAAATCTTAGGAATTGTTCGTGTAGGTTTATCCCCACCGCACCAATGATCACCAACCATTGGTCTCTTAAGACAACATCCACTTCCCCAATTACCATAAGCTAGATTGGAGACATTAATTTGCAATCATTAATAGTCAATTATACTTTATGGAATTTCCCATCGCATGAAGTAGTTTTGTCCCCTAACTTTGTGACTTGAAAGACAAAGGTAGGATAGACTAACATATTTAATTGTTTTTCTGTTCTTGTATCTATGAATTTATGAAAGCTGCCACTATTTGTATGCACTGTTACTCTCATTTTCTCAATGTAGCCAAAAAATTCAAGAGTATGTAGTTGAGAAATACCCATCATTGTAGTGACAATGAGCGTTGAGATGGTATTTTGATCGCTAAGTGCTCTAGGAATTTTAGGTACTTCACATGAACTATTAGTTTCTCAGCTCGATGTAATCCTTGCTTCTTTCCTTTTGTTCTTATCACTACTACTTATTTCACATAGGTAGAACCTTTTGTCCTTGCATTTATGGCTAGGAATCCGATTAGGTGCATTACACCTAAAACAATGGGTTATCATTCCTTGCATTTGATGGTTAAATCCTTTTGTTAGGAGGAATATATTTTGAGCTAGGTTGTTCAAATTGGGGAAAAGATGATTGTTGATAGGACATGCGTTTCTCTTCAATGAGTTTCTCGACACCTTTGATATCTATAAATTTGAGTCTGAAGACTTGCGCATGACCTCAACTGCATTAAATGACCCAACTCAAAAGAGACAAACATGTACCCAAAGATTTGAACACTGATAAAGATAATAGAAACACCCATGCTTGGGTTGTCATGGGCAGAAAAGGCAAAAAAGTTAATGCTTTCTTGGAAAAAAAACCCAAAGGGAATTTTTTTTGTTCTCCATCCCAGTCCTGTCTATGGATTTCGAGAAAGGGTCTTTCTCTTCCACATTAAAGATAACTTTGAAAGGTGGTTCTTTGGAGCCCTTAGATCCGAGATCTCGTTTAATTTCCAAGGAGGATAGCCTCATCAAGGGTTGGAGGTGTCTCTGCTATCCTCAAGGCTTTCCGTTGGCAGGGTTGATTTTGGTAAGCTTCTGAGCTCTTTTTTGTGCAAATCTAATTTCATTTGAAATAACTATGACTGTTCTTTCGTAAGATCTAGAGGGTAGAATGTTGGTATAGGTTATGGGTGTAATATTTTTAGAGAATCTTGTTCTAAGGAAGTGTTGAGGCCTCAACATCTCCCCTCAATTTTTACAAAAAATAAAGGGGCCCCCATTTCAATTTTGGAAAAACACTATTTTCAATTGCGTTTTATTTGGTCTTGCTTGATTTGAGAGGATGATTTGATGGTTTCCTTTCTTAGACGTTTTCTTTTCTGTGCTTCTTATTATCGATTCTTTGGCTTATCTTTCATGAGATGAAGATTTGATGTTTTGGATTATCTGAACCATTTGAGTATTTTGGCTCCCTACTTATTCAACAATTCTCACATGTTTATTTGGACTTATTCAAATTGATTCCATCCCTCGATTTACATAAAATGCATTATCATTCAATGTTTCGATAAGGTTCAATTTTTGGCCCATTAATGAATTAGTTGAACACTTTGGTAGATTGAAATAATTCAACAAGAAGTCAACTTTAAAGAAATTCAATCTGCATGTTTAAAAAATACATGTTAAGGATGGAATAATCCATAATTTGAATAATCCATCAAATTTTAAGAAAATTAATTTTTCATTGAAAAATCATACTATGTTCGAGGATGGAAATGAGCTGAAAATATCAAATTTGAATGATCCATCAAATTTTAAAATCATTAAATTTTCATTGAAAAATCATACTTGGTTAGTAATTTTTGTTCTTTAACATTTTGAAATAATGCAATTGAAAGCTTATTCACAAACAAGCCATTTTGCTCCTTAAAAAAACATTTATTTTGCATTAGAAATAAGCAAATAACTTTCAATTTCATCAAATTTTCAATTTCATCAAATTTTTATGAAGCTATGATTTTGAGAACATATTATTAAGGAATTTTTCTTTTTGGCGATTAACAATTGCTAAGGAATTAATGACTTAGTGTGGTAGCATGGATTTCTTCACTTTCCACATTGCACAAACTTCGTCACTTCAATAATTGATTATAATGTTAGAACGTGTGCTTTAGTACTTTTTTTGATGTATGTACCTAGTCTTGTTGTAAGGGAACTTGCTAACTTCTTGATCCTTTTTGGGTATGGTCACGAGATGTGTCTAAAGTAAAAAGGAAGTCATCAATAAACATTGATGAAGGTACTAAGGAGGTTACTTTAAATATGTTTTTGTTATTTGCAAAAACTTAATAAAACCAAAACTACTCGGCCAACAATACCCATTGAACTTCACGACCATTGCTTACTATATCAAAGGTCGACCTAGTATAAGTTTTGATTTTCAAAAGGCATCATTGTTAATATTCCATTAAAGAGATTCTATTCACTTTGGTTAAAACCCTCGTTTGTTTGATGATGTTTAAACCTATGTGTTTAAAATGTCTTGATGAACTAATGCTTGGATTTGTTCCTCTTAGAGAAGATTGATTTCTTGGATTTTATTACTTTGTCTTGCATGGTGATATTTCAGGTGTCAAAGAATTATTAGCTGGAGGTGAACCATATAGTAGTAAGGATAAAATATTTCAAAAGCAGGTCGCCTACATAAGAGCCAGATGGAAAAGAGTCACGTACAAGAAGGCTTAAAAAAGGATAGAGATAATATGGATCCCAAAAATTTTGAAAGGTTTTTTTTAAATTTTAAATTTATTTTTGGTTTTTTTGTTAGGAATTTGGTTATGTAAATTTAGACAAAATCGTTATTTTCTGTTGTTTAAATTGTATTTCTGAATGTATAAATGGATTCAGTCCATTCACTTGGATTATACAAACTTGGCCACTCAAATCTACAAATCCAATCATTCCTCACCAAATTTTAAGCAAAACCAAACCAAAAAAATTACCTAAAACTAAAATATAAACGTTTAGACTAAACTTTTTGGGATTATTAATTCCAAGGATGCTTTATCATAAAGCACGTTTAGCTTCTGGTCCTCAGCTATCATAATATCAGGTACAACAATCTTCAACTGGCTACCCAAAATGTCCGTCGGGCAGATCACCTGGTTCATGCAACAAAAATGACACGGGTTAGCGAGCAGCACAGCAGTGTCGCTGCAGCGATTATGAGAACCCGAGAGGAAATAAGGTATTACAGAGAAAAGTTTATGGTCCGCACTCCAAAAGAATTAATTTAAAGAGTTAGAAAAGATGTTTGGAAAGGAGTAGGTTAATTTGGGAGCAAACAAGTTAAATTTTTGAGTTTGAATTGGGCAAAATTTAGAGGTAATTTGAGTTTTGAATGGATCAAAATTCCATGTATTTCAAAATCTTATTCAGTGTTTTTTACTATTTTTTTTTTTTGTTTGTTAATTTGTGCGTGGATCATACTCGGCCTGAGCCACACCAACCCTTAACATGGTTGGATTTTTTGTCCCCGCAGGTTTGGAACCGGTGACTTTAACACACGGAGTGGTTTAAACCAACCCAATGTCCTACACCTCGGGGACTGTGTTTTTTACTATTTTAAACCAACCCAAATAAAGTATAAAATCTATCAAAATTCTGGATTAATCGAAAATTTAAAAGCAAAAACTGTCAATAACTCCGAAAGAAGATTGCTCCCGAGTTAGCCCAGTGCGTTTCGAAATATACTAAAAGGACTGTGCTGATTCCGTGTTATTACTTCCAAGGAGTATGTTCGTGGCAATGGTTTTATCCATATCGTTATGCTCTGTTTGCATTGGATGGTGTCGAATTTGTGTTCCTGGAATTACAACATTGAGAGTCTTGTTTTCTCTTGGCACTGTTCTGTTCATTGCTATTTCATTCCCTTCTATGTTTTTCTCTTCTTGAATATCGCGCCCATAAACTAATAATCAAAGACCAGCTCAAAAATAATTTTTTCTGCAGGTAAAAAATGCGTTAAAAGGGTTCGGGATTGATGAGTATTCCACCTAAAGTGCAATGCAAATGACACATGGCGTTACTGAGAAAATAACAACGCAACCCAGAGATGCCAGCGTTGAGGAATAAGGGAACCAGATCACATGAATGCAAAGCAACGAGGAATCAAAACAGCAGTTTGGTTGCGTTCAGATCATGTCAAGTAAAATAAGCCAGCTCAACAACGAAGGTTTCGAACCTAAAATCATAAGAAATTAGGGTTTTCTGTCATAATGAGGATGTGGGCACTCTAGAAGGAGAAGAGGCGCACTTAAAACAAAAGCCAGGATTGAGCTCGCGGGAATAATTATCATAACGCTTGGTATGGATTTTTGCAGTTCAAATCACCGCGACCCTCTCTCCAAGAGCTGTGACCTCGGTAAAGGAATCACCTAAAGAAAGATTCTGGATCATTAAAAGATAGTACGCCATGCAGGGGTTGCATAAACGCCGTTTATGGTTTTGTTGACACAGTGCTGGCTTCCAATGTATATTAATCTGCATGCAGAACAATACATACCAACTGGTAAAACTAAAGACAACTATTTTCACCAAGGATATGATATCTAAGCTAATCTTCACAGAGTGAGAATAGGGCATATCCTGCATGAATTGGCAGAGAAAAAAAGGTTGAGCTACCATGACTCCATGCAAAAAGAAATACACAGGTACACAATCATGTTTTAAGGGACAAGGTCTCGTTTTCTGAATAGGGGAGCCCACCAAGATATCTTTCAAATTAAATGCTGCATGCAATCAGATCATACGAAAGAGATGCCAAAGATCATGGCATGAAATCATGCAAATAAATTTCTAAATAACTAAAATCAAGTGCACGAATTTGCTGGTGAAAGAAGTATCAATAGATTGATGTACTGGCACAGCCGACTCGCGGCTGGAGAACGCCGAAAGGGTTCCATTCAGAACAAGAGCAGTGACTAAGCCCACTCCAACACATGTATCAAACGACCTTTTAGATATAAAAAATGAATGAGTGCCACCAAAATGAAACTTGTGCAGAGTGTTTTTTAATGATATAAAAGTGGCCTGTATATATTTTAATCTTTCTTAATCATTTGAACTTGGCAATTATGTATTTTTACAGTAAATTTATAATGTGATTAGGTAAATGTACAAAAGTAAACATGTTAACGGATGCCTTCATAAATGCAAGGAAGTTATGAACAATAAATCTAAGGCATTGATTTTGGAGGACGACTAAGAATATGCCACCATCTTCAATGCTTGGCCATTAGTTTAGAATTTAAGATTAAAAGATCATTAATTGTGCCCATTGTCAATAGGTGTACGGTGGTTAAGGTGGTTAAGGTATACACTGCAAACTATTAAGGAAAATACCTAATCACATCCTTAACTAGTTAGTTAGTTAGTTTACCGTTACAAGAGTTGGTAACTCCGTAACGTCTTATAACCATATTGTGTAACTATACATATTCATATTAATAGAATACACATCAATAGTGTAGTGTGTTTTCTATTAATATGAACATGTATAGTTATACAATATGGTTACAAGAAGTTACATTAATATGAACATGTATAGTTATACAATATGGTTACAAGAAGTTACGGAGTTACCAACTCCTATAACGGTAAACTAAGTTATGAACAATAAATCTAAGGCATTGATTTTGGAGGACGACTAAGAATATGCCACCATCTTCAATGCTTGGCCATTAGTTTAGAATTTAAGATTAAAAGATCATTAATTGTGCCCATTGTCAATAGGTGTACGGTGGTTAAGGTGGTTAAGGTATACACTGCAAACTATTAAGGAAAATACCTAATCACATCCTTAACTAGTTAGTTAGTTAGTTTACCGTTACAAGAGTTGGTAACTCCGTAACGTCTTATAACCATATTGTGTAACTATACATATTCATATTAATAGAATACACATCAATAGTGTAGTGTGTTTTCTATTAATATGAACATGTATAGTTATACAATATGGTTACAAGAAGTTACATTAATATGAACATGTATAGTTATACAATATGGTTACAAGAAGTTACGGAGTTACCAACTCCTATAACGGTAAACTAACTAACGATTGATTTTTTCATTCATCAACAAATACATAAGAAATGAATTGTTGTAATTTGAGGGGTGCATGTTCGGTTGTACTAACACCCTAATAGACACTCCAGTAAGTTTTTTGGTCCCATTTGTAAGAAGTTGTGAGCTTTGCTATATGCAAGCTTTGTTCCCCATGTTCAGTAAGCCCTAATTGAAATAGGCCTACATAGGTCAATATGTGATCATGTAGCATGTATCATTGGTTTCGAGTAGCATGAAGCGTTGGCCATGATACATCACAACTATCCCTAGTTTCGAGCATGTATCATTGGTTTCGAGTAGCATGAAGCGTTGGCCATGATACATCACAACTATCCCTAGTTTCGAGCAGCTTGAGGCTTTGGTAAATGAATGTGGTATGAAGTCCACTTTGGTAAAGGAATGTGGTATGAAGTCCACTTTGATAAAGGAATGCGGTATTAAATCCACTTTGGTAAGTGAATGTGGTATTAAGTCCACTTTGGTAGATACAAGGGTGTCTACTTGTATGCTAACTTGATGATTGTATCAGAGAATTTGAATCTTCGATTAACAAGGGAAATGTGAGATATTAATCTCAGAGTCAGGACCAAGTTTTGTTTAAGGGGGAGCATGAAGTTTATTGCATTGGACGCTGGTGATAGTTATAGTTTTTCCCGGATGTAATTAAGGGGGAGTGTTAAGGAAAATACCTAATTACATCCTTAACTAGTTAGTTAGTTAGTTTATCGTTACAAGAGTTGGTAACTCTGTAATGTCTTGTAACCATATTGTGTAACTATACATATTCATATTAATAGAATACACATCAATAGTGTAGTGTGTTGCATCAAATCTATCTCTGCTTAATCTTTTCACAAACTACAGTTCGACTGGACATGCTATCATGTTAAGGAAGCTGCAGATTAAAGTCATGAAGGGGGCGCTCCATGAGGTTGGACTAGGAGAAATGAGGCGACACACTATCGTGCAACTGTAGGTACTCCATTTGGCTGGACAAGATAGCAGAGGGTTGGAAAATTTGGAGAAGAAGGCTTAGTGCACTATTGCTAGGTCTATTTTTGTGAATTTGAAGACTAGTGTTGGCCATTTTTAAACTGTAGTTTTTTTGTTTGGTAGTATTATTCATACATAGAAATACAATTTTTTATGACTGTTTATATTTTTCTGTCTCTGCACTATTGTTAGAGTAAGTTTCAGAAAATTAAACTGTGTTTTTTTGTTGTTGTGTTTGATAGTATTATTCATACACATAAATACAATTTTTTTCAGACCATCTTATCTGTTTCTCAGGTTTATTTATTGAATGCCTATTTATATTTTTCTATCTATGCACTATTGTTAGAGTAAGTTTCAAAAAAAATATTATGTCATTTCATTCTTAATTGAATTTGATGAGAACATAAATGGAGTGGATTCGGATATGAGTATACATGTTCATGGTGTCTTTGTAATTATTTACTAAGTGGATTGTAAATAAGTGGATTATTGATGTGTATTTGTTTTAGCTTCTGTACTATTATGTGAACTATCTCCATGGTGTGTTAGCTGAACTATCTCCATGGTGTGTTAGCTTATCCTTATCTCATGTCAAATCCATGTTATTCAATTATATATACATATTTGTAATTTTTTCAGTGATTAATTATTGATTTAAAGTTGATGTGTATTTATTTTAACAATTTAGTTTGATAGTCTATCTACTTCAGATTTTTAGTCATTCTTTTTGCTCTTAATTGGGATACTACTAAGTACTTTTATATACCAGTTATGATAGTGTAGTTTTAGAATAGAGTTAGATTAGTTCTTTCTTTTTCTGCATATTAGTCATTCTTCTTGCTCTTAATTGAGATACTACTAAGTACTTTTATATACCAGTTATGATAGTGTAGTTTTAGAATAGAGTTAGATTAGTTCTTTCTTTTTTTGCATATTAGCTTAGAAGAGCTTTAACCAAAATATCCTTTCGAGGAACACATCCCCTTAGTGACAACCAGACCCACATAATGGTGAGGATCGCCATCCCAAATGAGTATAGGCCTTGTTGGGGCCTTGATGGAGCGATTTCTCCTTGTTGTTTTCTAGGAGTTTTTCTAGGCACCAACATGAAGTTGATTTGGTTAAAAAGGTGACTCTAGTAGCCAAACTTAGAGGAGGTCAAGTGAATATGGTATAAAAAGAAACAAATGCATAAAATCTAGGGTGTGGTCGATCAATCTAGTACTGAAAAATAAATGAGACAATTGGTATGGTGTTTGAGGTGCTCCTAGGGAGGGTTTTTTTAGGTGAATATGGAGTGAGGACAACCTTAGAAGGTGGGTTAAGGTAGAGTGGTTTTCTATTCTCATCTATGAGCCAAAGTATTTTTTATTTTTGTCCAAGGGTTGGTTAGTGATTGAACTTAATTTGAGAAAGCATGTGGATCATATCTTTGCTTTGGCTTGGAAATGAGATTATACTCCCCTTTTCCTGAAGCCATGGACACCTACTTTTGATGCATGCTCTAAAAGAGTAGACTATTTCCCAATCTAGGTGAAACTCTCGGGGTTGGCATTGGAATAGTGGTCCTCGAAGGTTTTTAAGGAGGTAGGGATATCCATTGGGAAGTTTATTGAAGAAGATTTGAGTTTCTTAACTTTGAGTATTATTTTAGATGAAAAGATATTGGTAGGTCTAGATTTAAGGGAAGGACTGGCTGTTGAGATCACTCTTCAAAGAGGGGCTTGAACTATTATTCAACCTTTGGATTATAGTGGAATTCCATTCAGATGCTTTCATTGTCATAAGGTAGGTCATATTATTCAACCTTTGGATTATAATGGAATTCCATTAAGATGCTTTCATTGTCATAAGGTAGGTCATATGTTGAGAGACCACGATATTCCCTCTGAAAAAAGGGTTTGTAAGTACAAGTATGAAGGGGAGAATGATTCTTCTATTTTGGCTCTCTTTAACATAGAGGGGAAGGTCTATGTTGTGAATCAAGGTCTTGAGGTAGTTCTTGATGGCATGGAAATGGAGGCTTCCCATAAGCAGTCAGTTTCAAAGCTCATGAAGCCGTATTAACTGTCAAAGAGTGAAGATCCAAGGAGTTTGGAGATCCATGAGGGTCAAGGTTAAAAGGTGGGATCTTCAGAGGATCCAGTGCTTTCTCAAGGGGATTTTGGTAAGTCCATTTCTGATCTTGCACCCTTAAAATTGTCCTTGTATGAAGGAAGGGGTTTGAATTTAGGACATTGGGCATGTTGGGACTTTAGCACTCTAGGAATTATAGGTAAGACTCCTCCTGTCTCAAATCCTTGAGGGGTGGGAATTCCTCATAGAACACTATCCACTCCCTACCTATTGTAGAGCATAGGGAAGAATTTGAGTCTAGGATGTCAATATGGTAAAAATATCATGTGCAAAGGAAGGGTCACCTAAAAAAATAAGAATTGTGAATTGGAATAAGAAGTTCCCCAGTGGGATTTGAGAATCTAAAACTAAAGGGGGGTTGGAATTGAATTTTGAAAGGGATGGAAAGGGATAGGGTAAGGGTAGAAATTCCTACCTCTCTAGAGAACACACAAAGGTAGTATATGAGGTTGTTGGGGAAGAAAGATTCCATTGTAGGGGTCCTTAATGCATTTGAATCTCAAAAGGAAGTGAAGTCACGATTATCCTTTCTTTGAACTTCAGATATTTAGGCAGTTCTGTTAAAAAACTAGCCCCAAGGAGATTAGTTGAAGTGAATCGTCCTGATATTTGTTCCTTTAAAAAACAACAGGGGATAACAAGAAAATAATTGTAGACCTTGGAATTTTTTTCATGGATGGGATTTCTCCTTTATTAATGCAAAAGGTTGCTCAAGTAGGGCAATAACTAGTTGGAAAACTAGATCTTATAAATGTTATAACTCACTGTTCGGTGTCTCAAGCCTCAGAAACCTGCTCTATTCTCAACAGTTAGACAAGGAGTTTTAAGTGCTCAATATTTATGGGCCTTATGAGGACAAGGTTGTTTACTAGGAGAGAAATTTCAATTTGAGAATCATTTCACATGGAAATGTTATCGTCACGGGAGATTTAAACTTCTCTATTAGAAGAGATGAAATTTGTGGTAACTCTACCCAAGTGGATCCCTTAACTAGTTTCTTTATTCAAAGGTTTGAGGATCATGGGTTGATTGATGTTGAACCACTGAAGTTAAATTCCACCTAAAGAAACAAGTGGGTGGGGAGGACCGAATCGCCAAAATACTGGACGAATTCTTAATTTCTATTATTGATGATATTATAAGGGTCAGGGATGGGGGGAATTTGATCACTTTCCATTTTTTATGGATATGGCCAAAGTGGGTAGGAAAACCTTTGAGGCCATTTAAATTCCATCCTTCTTGGATCGAGGATGAGGACTTTATGAAGTTAGTGAAGGAAACATGGCATCCTTTTGATGGGAATAGAAGAGAATGGATGACAATTCAATTTTAAAAAAATCTCAGGAACATCAAACAATTGATTGTAGGATTCTTAGGAGATGCAATGGGTGGATGCTATCTTATAGGATTATTATTCTCAGGAAGTAGCAAGCTATCCCTCGAAAGAATTTAAATTGGAGGTCAATAGGTTGCAACAAAAAAGGAGGAAGTTACTTGAAGATAGGGAGACAACCCGGAGGCTTAAAAGCATAACCCTTTAGCTTGAGAAAGGAGATAGAAACATGAGATTTTTTCATCAATTTGCAAACCACGTAAAAAATGTCAATACTATTTGGAAAATTAGAAGAGATAATGATTATGTAGTTACATGATTCAAGGAGATTGCAAATGTTCATTTCAGTAGAATTTTTAAAGAGGGAAGCATAGCCACTATTGCCAAGGTTGTAAGAAAGACTTCTTATTTCCTAGTTTTGTAAATGATGATAGCAATAAGAAACTATTAGAGGAGGTTTCAAAGGAAGAATGAGGTATTTTGCTACATAGTTTCAAAAAGGACAAGAGTGATTGGCCTCTAGAATTTTTTCTAGGTTTGAAGGTTTCTATCAACTTATTGAGGAGGACTAGATGAGGCTAGTGCTACATAGTTTCAAAAAGGACAAGAGTTATTGGCCTCTAGAATTTTTTCTAGGTTTGAAGGTTTCTATCAACTTATTGAGGAGGACTAGATGAGGCTAGTCAATGAAGCTATTTAAATGGAAGAATGTTGGCTACCTTTAACACAACCTTCATTGCTCTCACTCCAAAGTTAGATAATCCCACATGCTTTGAAGAATTCAAGCCAATTTCTTTATGTAACTGCATTTACAAAATAATAGCAAAAGCTATTGCCCTAAGGGCTAAGAACTTATTGTTAGAATCAATAAATAGTTTGGAATCCTTTCTTGGAGACAAATTCATGAAGTTATTATTATTAAATAACTAAAATTAACTAAAATTTATGGAGAAAACCTAAAATATATAGGAAGAGCTGACATAGTAGTGGATTGAGGGCTAGGGGCTTTGAGTAAGGATGACATCTATTTCTTGAATCTGTTCTGCTATTAAATATGATTTAACTCATAAACCCTATAGGATATAAAACATAATCTTAGGGTTTGAAATTTGAATAAAATTGGTTTATAGATATGGGTTATTGTCTAAATCTACTTTGAGAAACATAATCTTAAGGTCTGAAATTTGAATAGAATTGGTTTATAAATATGAGTTATTGCTTAGATCTAGTCTTTGAGATGTACTTTATTATGGTTCTTTTTTTGGTATTTTCTAAGAGATTTGATGGTTAAATTTGATTCTCTTGTGTAATAATAGTTGCATCTCTATCATTAATAATAGTGACTTTGGTATTGTTATCTTTATTGTGCTATGGTTTTCGCTAATAGATCAAGCCTTGAAACCATTGATAACTCATGAGCTAGGGATATTTTTATATATAAGCCTGATATCCACGTGCTCTCTCTCCCTACAGCTACAACATGATGGGAATAATATAGGAATCTAATAATTTATAAAATTGTGCCTACCATCATGGCAATAGAATCCGTAGGTACGTTCCGTAAGCATGTTGAAAAGCTTTTCAATTTAGGTCCTAAGATTTTTACTTTGATTGCTTCTTTGGTTTCAAAAATTCTATAAGGTAGGCCATTAAAGATAATTTGTATGGGATTATCCCTTGAAATGCATTCACACCCTCTCTTCTTACATGTTACAACTTCAAGAAAAGACCAATACTACAACCACTTCTAGACAAGCTTGTTCGAAGCCTTGTGCTCCTTGTTGTAGTTTGAGCAGTGTATACTATATTTTGCATTTTAAATTTATTAAATGTAGTGACGAAAGATAATACTTTTAGGTCTTGCAACATATTAAAATTACAACATGGTAGATGGATGTAGGGTCAGCGTCACCGTCTCCGTTAATTACAAGTAATTGTTTTGTTTTTTTATAAATCAATGTATATATTATATTAAAATATTAAAATATATGATATTTGATTTTTAATAATTATAAATTTATAAAAGTTATATTCAGAAATTTTAAAAATATATGATATTTTATTTTTAATAATTACATTTTTAAAAAAAAATATGATAT
>CBVK0102290936.1:0-10805 GCA_900067695.1 Picea abies | reverse complement strand
TAACTTATATAACCACTAAACAATTCTTCACTTCAAACAATATTAAACTTACTTACAAACATCCTTAAAAAATATTTTAAGGTTTCTGAATAAAACAAAAAACTAATAAATACAATAATTCAACATTTAATAAACTTATTAAATACTAATAACATCATTTAAATAACACTTTAATAATGGGTAATGTACTAATCAATAAACCTCAACCTGCACCATTATAATAATTAGATTAGGGTTTTTCTAAATATTTTTTTTACGTTTAAATCTACCTTGCACCTATTTAATCACTATCAAACCTACTAAAAATACACATTCTAATTGATGATTACAAAATAAATTAAAAAACAAAATTAAAATAAAATCAAAATATCTTAATAAAGGATTCAAAATAATTTTTTTTTGAAGAAATCTTTTAGAAAACCCTAAATTTAACTAAATTAAATAAACCTAAAATATTCACTAATCAGACTCTAGCCGACACAAAAATTTTCCCGCCAAACTTAGTTATTTATAACCTTCTCTTCTCACAAATAAACCTAGGATTCTTATCTTGATGATGGATCATGATATGGATCCGAAATGTCGACATTCAATGGATAATACTGTGGTTTTTTCGATTTCGCTTGAAAACACTCCTCAACACAGAAATCTCAGCAATCAGACCTTAATTCAACTGAGAAAAGATGGGAGGACTTGTATGCACAAGCTATTGGTAATATGTTAGTTGATGCTTAGATAAGGGACCAAGTTAAACAATTGGAAGACAAGCGCCACACCATTGTACTAGAGAAGGAACAAATGTGGCGACTTAAGAGTCATGCTCTCTAGTTTGAGGTTGGAGACCAAAACACTAATTACTTCCAAAAATTTGCTAACCACAAGAAGAATCAGAATACTATATGGGAACTAAAGGATCAACATGGCAACAAGAAAAGGGTTTTTTCAAATCTTGCAGAATTGGGGATCTCACATTTCAAAAACCTCTTTGTAGAAAAAGAGCATGAATTTGTTGAAGATATGCTACGTATCTTGAGACTCTTCCCAAAAATGCTCGAACATGAATATACCATAGAATTCTTCAAGGAAATAACATTGGGAGAGCTTTGTGGGGTACTAGATTCATTCAAAAAAGCAAAAGCCCTGGCCCAGATGGTTGGACTATAAATTTATGTCGATATTTTTTTGATCTAGTTGGGAAAGATCTTGTTCTTGTCCTAGAAGAGATAGGGAAGGAGGGTAAATTAAAATATTCTTTTAACACTATGTTCCTTGCCTTGATACCAAAAACTGAACTTCCCGTCTCCTTTGAATATTTTCAGCCCATTGCTCTCTGTAATAGCCTCTATAAAATCCACTCTAAGATCATTGCCTTGTGATTGAAGCCCCTTTTCTCCAACTTCATCTCCCATGAACAATTTATCTTCCTCAAAGACCGTCTAATCCACAAAGCCATAGGTGTTGCGTAGGAGGGTCTTCATACCATCAAAACAAAAAAGAAAGATGTATCGTCTTTCAAAATTGACCTATCAAAAGATTTTGATAGAGTTTCCTGGTTATTCCTCATATTACTATTTCTACAAATCGACCTAAATTTACAATATGTTGAGTGGATAATGGTGGGAGTCAATTCGACTTCATTTGTCTTTTTAATTAATTGAGCGGGCACCACATTTTTCAAATCTGGAAGGGGACTCAGACAAGGTTGTCCCTTATCCCCTTATCTATTTATCTTGGTGATTGAAGGCCTAAGCCGTGCCTTGATTGAAGCTCGCTGAACTCACGCCTTCCATGTAATCTCTTATGCCCCCCAAATAACTCTCGCTGAACTCACGCCTTCCATGTAATCTCTTATGCCCCCCAAATAACTCTCTCCCATTTACTTTTTGTTGATGATGTATTAATCTTTTGTCATTGTGCTCTTGCAGAATGCTAGACCCTTTTGGATATACTTAACAATTTCAGCACTACAACCGTAATGATTATAAGTGATAGAAAATTTGTCATCTATCTCCCTTATCTCCCTTTAGACAACAAAGAAATCAATACCTTGTTCAACAATTTATTTCCATATGCACAAAAATAGATTGGCGAGGGTATCGTGTATTTGGGATATGCCACAAAACCCAGTAGATATGGAATTAAATATTGGTCTTAGTTAGTGGAAAAGGTGGAGCAAAAAGTGAATTTATGGTGTAACCACTGAATCTCCAGGGGAGGTCGTCTTGTTCTCATCAAAATAGTCCTGAAGGCGATCCTGTTTATTGGCACTTAATGGCACAAATCCCAAAAGGTATAATCATTCAGATCAAAAAAATTTGCGCCAACTATCTTTGGAAATGAAGTATAGAGTATAAAGGTCTTCATTTGGTAAGCTAGAAATGCCTTAGTTTGCCCAAAGAAAGCGGTGGATGGGGTCTTAAGGATGGTGTTAAATTTGTCTAGGCCCTTACGACCAAATCACTATGGGTTTTCCTTACCCAGGAGGGCTTATGGAAAAATATCCTCATTAAAAAATACATTTCTCCACTTTCAAAAGTGGATTGGATTTGATTCAAGAACAAATATTTACCTATTGCTTCAACGCAGTGGAGGGCACTATCACATTCATTTCCAATTATTGGAAACTACTTAGCCTAGAGGGTAGGTAATGGTTGCCAAATTAAAATCAACACTGACGCCATCGTAGGATGTGATGGCAAATTTTTCCTTGAGGAGGTGCTTATTCAATCTCTCATAACAAAATATTTTTTTACTCTAAATCAACTGGCAAATTTGGCATCAAATTCAGTCTAGAAACAACAATGGCACTCCTTAGAAGCATTGGAACTTGATGCAATCTGGGAGTAGAATTGGTGTAACTATATCTCAACACTTCAAAAAGCACATATCCATTTATTTGAGTCCCGTGATGAGTTAGCTTGGTCATTCCTGCAGTCTGGAGGATCATACTAGGCCAAGCTCGACTATACCTCCTTGACGATTCGTGAAGAAGAAAATCATAAATGGTGGTATAAGCAGATCTGGAAAATTAAAGGGCCTCTTAAGACTATCCTCTTTATGAATCAATTATTAAGATGAAATGTTACATGAAAAAAAAATCCCTTTAAACCTTGGATCTTTTAAATGATGAAAAAATTACATCTAAACTTGTTTTTATTATTCTTAATACTTAATAAATCCATATTAAAATGAATTTATGTTAATAATATATTTCAACAAATATTGAGTTGGCAATTATTAAGATATTATAAAATATTTTTATTATTCTTAATACTTAATAAATTGAGGTTAAAATGAATTTATATTAATGATATATTTCAACAAATATTGAGTTCGCAATTATTAGGATATTATAAAATAGTTTATTAACTTTTAACTTAAGTATGGCAAAAATACATTTTATTTTAATTTAATTTTAAGTATTGCAAAAATACATTTTATTTTAATATAATTTTAATTTTTGTTTATGCCTTTTAAATCTTAATTGTATAAAACTCAAATATTTATTTCCAAATCCTAATTGTATACAACTTAAATAAATATTTTATCTAAAGAATTAATAAGTCTTAAATTTATTAGAGAAACATTTATTAAATAATATTTTTCTCTTGTGTATGATTATTTAGGTAGTTGACCTAACTCACCTTCCACCTGCTTGCACCCTTTACCATCTTCAATCTTCATTATCTTGTGTATGCTTCCCAACGCCATCATATCACACAAACCGAGCTTATGATCTTCTTTAAAGAAGAAAAAACTACGGTAGTATCTTTTGATAGTATGAGGTTTCATGTGATACTTATATTTCTGTTTTTTTTAATGGGAGCTTTAAAAACCCTCAAACAACCTTCTTCATGCATTGAAGGAGCCCATTGGTCTAAATGATTTAACATTAACAATTACATGTTTATGGGTTTAAGTATAGTGCTACTAAGAGCTTTAGGAAAGTGGGTATCTGCACAAGACATAAACATTTGATGTTGTAAAATTTTACTCTCTAGAAGTAATTTGGGTACTCACTTGTATATGTGAGTATATTTTTGAACTAAGTGGGTACTCACTTGTATATGTGAGACTATTCTTAAGAGTATTAGAGATGATCTTTCTTTAGATCAATAATAAATTTGAATTCCTCTATGTCAAAGTGGGAGGGTATTCTTGTTTATTTTTCAAACTCAAGGAAGTTTATAATTGATGTTCACATTATTGTCAATGGTGACTTGTCATCTCAATGAAGGTAATCTGTTGATATTGTCCCTAATAGGGTTCAACTCTTACCAATTACACATTTGCACTCGTGCTTGTAAATGTCTTGGTGCATGCAATAACGATTGAGGCTAGGAGCAAGCCATGGGCATCTTTGGTAGAATAAATATCCCCCTCTCATGGCCTCTTAGCCAACGAAATCCAATTTCAAGTTGTTGCTTGCACTCTCTTGTAAATGGGATATGATGCACTAGCCACTTCATGATAAGTGGAAGTTAGTGAACAACACAAAAATGTTCACTTTGCTTCATATTTCACATTGTTAGTGAGTAATCCAACACTTGCAAGCAATCGAATTTGTTAAAAAGAAATATTGTGTCCATTGTTTTGTGGTTGTTCGTGTGTACATCTAAGATATTTTTGCTAAAATCATAAGAGGAGGGTGATGTTTTGTAGTGTTGACATAACTTTACTTGGAAGTACGAAAGTATGGAATATTTCAATGCTCACTGATCCAAGAGGATCTAAGGAACGCTCACAGAGGTCTTAGGGGATCCATAAATGCTCAAAATTTGACCGTTTTAAATCATCTTGAAAACGATATCATTGCGTAGAGATCGTTGTCAACTTTACAATGGTGCAAACGGTTAGTCAAATAGAGCTCATATGAAAACGTTATGAGCAGTCAAATTTCAGGGTTAAACAAGGAAAACAAGGGTGCCACATGACACCACTACAGGGTGACGCGTGGCATGGTGACGTCAGCAGTGACACATGTCAGTATAGCAACAGGTGATGTGGCAGATTCGTTAGCAACTGATTTGGCATCCGAGTGGTCCAATTATTTAATGACATGTGGCATTTGAACAACCAATGAGAAGTTGCTATGTGGCAACTTCCCATTGGCTGATGTTGGTTAAGGTGTTATAAAATTACTATGGATTCCAGGGGAATCGACCCCATGGCCTCCATAGTCACTAAGATTTAATAAAGTCTGCATTACCAACATACCATCGTATGTGACTTAACATATGTATGGTAATAAGTATATTTAATTTTATGTTAAAGTTTGTTTTGGGGGTGGAAAGTGGTTGAGGGCTCGCCCACAACCCCTGTTCATATGTCTCACCATAAGAACCACACCTTAAAACTGCAAGGGCTTAACCTTATCCGACAAGAGTTTTGTTTGGCACGTGCGCGCGCACTCACACACACACACACACACACACACACACACACACACACAGAGACACACACACATAGAACAATTTATATATATAACCCACATACTAAAGGTTAAACCATAATGTCCTTGCCATGACTAAAACCTTAAACTTAAATAGAAGGTTAAAAATATCGACCATTAAAAAGTGTAATGATAAGTTTAACAATAGAACCAATTGGTTAGTTCTGTAACCCTCGATAAAATGAAAAGAAATATGGAAATTTCCTTTATGAAATAAGTTAACAACACTACAAACCGTGTCGACCCATCTCTGTGAGTTACATAAGTAAAATCCCTTTCAATATATAGAAGAAATAACTTTGTTATAAATTAAAACTCCAACAACAAAAAAATACAGAACCCTCATATGCATATAGAATTTTTTTTACATATAAACCAAAATGTGTTCGATAAATATATGCTAGGTAACCACCTAACTAACTTCAAGCCGAACAATAGTATCAAATCCTCATCCATGGCTCTGGTCTGTGATGGAAACCAAATTACCTCTTGAAGGTTGAGTATGTTGGCCAAGGATTCAAAGACAACACCTATCACAAGGGTCACAAGAAAAACAAAAGTAAGTATAGCACATGAGTAAAACTCTTTATAAAAAAAATGGACATTAAAAGAAAACAATACTTACAGGATTTTCAAATAAAGAATTGGAGTAAAAAACTTTCCACTTTGGTCAAACAATACTTGCATTAATCCACAAACATTTCACAAAAGAAAACACAAACTTGCACAAGTAAATAACGAAGAGATAGGGTATGAAATTCTTACCAAGAATATCTCGGAACCAAGATGGATTCCTGTAGAAGAATGCCTCGATTGAACAATGACAATTCTCCCTTCTGATGGGTACTCTTGAAAAAAACAAGAGCCCATCATTAGTCAAGCATCCAAAATAAATCTATGTTAACAAAGGAATGAAAACAATGAGTGAAATAAGACCAAGATGTGTGGAACCATTACCAGAATACTCAGTGGTGTTCTCTATACCAAAACTCAAGATAAGGTTATGATAACAATAACAATTGAATTTGATCGAGAGGAAAGTAAATGTGCATAGGACAGTAGGTCTCTCGACAAGCCCCCACCCTCGACAGAGTACAAAATGGGACTTTTAAACTGAATAAGGACTGGAACTTTAAACAAGATCATACCTAGGCTTCCAACGATAGAGCAAGTTGGAGCAAAGGGAGTGAAAAATCAAGGGTAGCATGTACACAAGGTCAATAGGCGACATATGAACCCCATGCCTTTGGTAAAGGAAAAATAAAGGACAGAGAAAGAAAACCCTAGTGCTATCTAGCTCAAACTAGAAAGAACCCTTGCCTTCCTACGAAATTTTCTAAACAATGAAGTGGAAATTCAAAATTTGAGCGGAGTGGTTGGGACTTACCCTCCCGATTCTTGTTCCAAGAAACCACACTTGACACACGAAAGGATTTCCATGGACAGTTAAGGATAGATGGTTATTTATGAATATAGGGTACGTCCATCCCAAAATTTAATAATTGTAAACCACCCCTATTTTATTATTCCCAAAGCATGATTAACGCTGACCAACAAGCATAATAACAAGTATGATTAATGATTTAATCCTTACACTTATGTTTCCATGTCTGAATGGTTGGGTTAAGTCACCTTTACTTGCAATGTTATTTATCCACCAACTTAGGTTTTTAACACAAAGTTCACAACAAGGGTCTCCCTTAGGGTGACCAACAAAGGTTTTAACACAAAATTCACAAATGAGAAGTGAAATCTAGAATTAAAACCCTACCATAAGAACTTTATCATAGGCTGAAATTTTGACATGAAGACTATAAGGTAGGCCATGCAATTATAATTGCACTCAGCACTGTCAAAGGTAAAAACTTCAAAGGTAAGAGATGTCGTATTAATGAGATTTTAAATAATTGGTAATGTTCCTTATTTTGAAGATAATTATTAATGAGATTTTAAATAATTGGTAATGTTCCTTATTTTGAAGATAATATTATGTTATAATTATTTTTTTTTTGGTATGCAACAATTTGTTAGAGACAGTTTAGATATTTTCTCATCCTCTCTCTCTAAGTTTAGAACAAGTTGGATCCGAGAACACTTATTTAAGTGTATTGTATATGGTTTGCATATATGATAATAAATAAGTTTGATTGGGTTGTGGATACAATTTTTATAAGATGGTATCAAAGCTGGTTCAACCTTGGCTCTCTCCTATGTTCATGCCAATTCCACAATGTTAATTCTCTGTACATAGGTTAGTATAGGAGAGTGAATTGTTTTGTTTGGTGAGAGAAGATAGTTTCATTGAGTGATTGTTTGTACGCGTCTGAGTTAAGGAGATACAATGATACTGGTGTAAAATATGCATAACCACCAATTAATGGCCTTTTCTAGCAAGAAATTAGACAAGCATCTGTTCTAAATGATTTCCAGGCCAGGGACACATTATAATTGTAACTCATGAGTACAATGCATCTATAGGGCTTTTAGTGCCAGGAACTCTGCTCCTTTTCTGTATCAAGGGTTTGTTTTAGTTGTGATAAATATTTGGTCATATGTTCCAGCATGGGATGAAAAATTATCTACATCTTTTCTTTATCACTGTAAGACCAACCTTTAACTCCTTTCCAACTTGATTTATTAACATATTGAAATAATGGGAGAGTTCATTCAAGGTAATATCAGTTATCCTGTCAGTAGCACCTTGTGGATGAGTACAAGCTCGACTTTGATCAAATGGAGCTGACATTGTTGTTTTTCTTCTAATTCAATTCAACGATAAATTTATATAACCAGGATCACATATGACAAATTGTTGTGTGGAGGGAAAGTACATCCCATGGTGAAAACTGACATATTATTAGGTGGATCCGATCTCTCAAAGTAGTGAGAAGAAGTTGGAAATTGGTGAGAAGCAATGAGTAATGACACAATGATTGGGGATGATGGAACACTATGGCTCATATGTTCCAGCATGGGATGCCGAATTCTCTACATATTTTCTTTATAACTGACGAATATAGTTCTTTGTATTCCAACATATGGAAGTATGCCAATAGGATGATTCAATATCTAGACTATTTTTTGAAGTATGTCAAGAATTTTCGGTCATTGAAATATACAGTATTGATGATTAGAAGAAATTGTATCTTCAATGGATGAAGTGGTAGCTTGATTGAATGGGTGAGAAAGAGTGTAGTCTACGAGAGTTTAGAAGTGGATCAAGATGCTAATCAAGACCAGAACAGACAGTGATAAAAGTGATCAAAGTTCAAAAATATGTTTTCAATATTGTTATTTGTGATGTAAGCATTAAGGGAGGGTGTTATAATTAATGCTTACTTTATTAGATTTGGTTTGGGTTTGTTAGAGATAGTTGAGATATTCTCTCAACCTCTCTCTCTAAGTTTAGAATAAGTTGGATATCACAACACTTATATAAATGTATTGTATTTGGTTCACATGTAATAATAAATAAGTGTGATTGTGTTGTGCATGCAATTTTTCTAAGATGGTATCAGAGTTGTGACGCAAGTCACCCTCAATGGCAACCCACTCACACCAGGACCTTCTTCGTCTCAGGCCCGAAGAGTCAAAGAACTCTTCCAACTCTTTTGTGTTGCACCGTAAAGCATGCCAAATGGTACCTTGATGGAATTTCAAGTATCTTATATCGATTCTGCATGATTTTTTGCAAGGATCATGAATATGAGGTATTTTTTGTGATTTTAGGTCATTCATAAAACTTTGTACTCAATTTTTCATTTATGAGTATTTAATGCATTGTTTTGCGTGCCAATAGGCACAAAATTGAGCTAGTTTTGAAAGTGGCCAACTTTACAGTCAACAGTTTCAGAATTTCGCAAGGATTTCAATGGTGTAGTTATTTTCTTGTTTTGAGTAATTTAATTTAATAGAATCCATTAAATTGGCATATGTGAGTCATTTTACATGTGAGTTTGATATTTGAGATGGAGAAGACAGTTTTGATTGGATTGAAGGGTACTTAAAGATGAAACAGAAGTATGTAATTTGAGTTCTTTTATTTGTTGTTGTGTCATCTCATTATCATCAAGCAAGCTAATACTCAGTTTATGATTTTTTGGGATCAAAGCACATCATCAAAATTATGCAATCACCTCAATAGATCCTAGAAATTACATGGAAACAAGTTAGATACTACATGCATATATTTTCAGCAATAAGTGGTGTCTAAATATTTTTGGATCACTCACAAATGATCAAATCTATTGAAAATAAATGCAATTTGATTCCATGTTTATGGGTTGTTCTTGTATGTACTTTTACCAATAATATGTAGATACTTCTCTCTCGTGTGACTTTTTCTAATAAGTGAGCTCCTCAAAAGGTTGTCTGCGAATGTTATATCACAACTAATCCTTTCTAGTTCCAATTAGCATCAATGTCTTTAATAATATAATGTGCCTCTGACTTCACTTAATAGTCTATTTCAACACATAAGCAATCACCATGGTATCGCTATGACAAACTGTTGATGCATGTCCAAATGACAACTTTCATTATGAGCAATTGCATCTCAATATATCAAGAAAAAATTTGCATATCATTATTGAAGTGAGGGCACTTTCTCTAAAAAACAAGTTCTTTTTCCTCAAATTGTTGTTAGCAATTATGATCGAAAAGGGGTTTTTAAGACATTGGGAAATATTTTGTGATTGTAAATAAACAAGGTCTTATTTAATAAACACCAAACTAGGTGTCATGAATAGGTTGTTGGGTATTTTGGTGGTTAAATGAACCTCTCTATATTTAGTGAGGTATTGATGTGTGTGTTGTTGATTTGGACCACCCAAGGTTGTATATAGATGCAAACTTATTTTCTTTGCTTCAACCTTATTCATGTGTTGGGGTTACTATGTTTTATGTTTTATAACATGGTATTAAAGCACGCTTATGTTCCAAAAGGCTTGGTGCATAAATAAGAAAATGTCAGACAAACCCGTAAATGAGTCATGTGTTGGAATTTTGCATTAGAAGAAAAAGATATTGCGAAAGAGAGATAAGTATATCAATTATCTAATTTGATAATACTCATTGAGAAGATTTGTTTGTGAGGAAAGGGTATTAAAGAATTGAATCAAAGGCTTTGTGAATTAAAATCATTGAGTATTATGAGGTCAAACACGCTTTTTATTTACATTGGCAAGTTGAGTATCAAAAGTTCAATATTTTATAGTGGGCGTAGTCTAAACGTTCTACATTTTTTACTTTATAGTAATTATCACCAGAACCTAGCAACACAATTATTGGAAAAATCAAAATTTTACATTGCTTAAATAATGTTTTTGAATGCATATATCAATTCAATGCCCTC
>CBVK0102290902.1:0-22121 GCA_900067695.1 Picea abies | reverse complement strand
ATTAGAGTTGATTTCTGCAGTCATTCCGTCTGTTGTGGTTTACCCCATGCAATATAGATATTTTCCTTGTAACACTAAGTCAAAGGGTAGATCTAAATCCCCAGTCCAGTCTATGAGATGATGCTAGAAATATGGTAGAGATGGGCATTACAAGAGAAATTGCAAGTCAAAGGAAACATAAGTTAGTATAGGATATAACAAGAAGTAGTCTACTGAGAGAAAGACTACTTCGGTTAAAGGAGGTGGTGTGTATCTAGAATTGACTAATACATAGTCGGATCAGGATGTTTGGTTGATTGACTTAGGAGCATCCTTTCATATGAAACCTCATAGAGAATGGTTTTGTGAATATGAGAGATATGAATGGGAAGATGTGTTCTTAGGGGACGAATCGACAACTAAAATTATTGGATGAGGAAGAGTCTGACTAACACCATAGGAGGGGAGGAATGGAACCCTTCCAGGTGTGCTACATACTCTAGGTTTGGAAAGAAACCTAATATGTGTCAGCAAAATGAGTGATGCAAGTGTGAAAATTTTATTTTAGAAGGATATGTACAAAATGGTTATGGGTGTGATGGTCTTAATGAAAGAAGTTCATATTAGAACCCTATACAAGTTTTTAGGGAATGTCAACTCGACTATATGCAACAACATTGTTGTTCCTAAATTCAACTCGACTCGACTCAACTCAATCTAAGTCTATATACTGTACAAAATGGTTATGGGTGTGATGGTCTTAATGAAAGAAGTTCATATTAGAACCCTATACAAGTTTTTAGGGAATGTCAACTCGACTATATGCAACAACATTGTTGTTCCTAAATTCAACTCGACTCGACTCAACTCAATCTAAGTCTATATACACTGACTCAAATTTTATTTATCAATTCGACCCAACCATGTTATGGAACCAAAGGATTGGACACATTGGTGAAAAATGACTTTGAGCTATGCATAAAAAAGGAATGGTTGAAGGTTTTCCTAATTGTAATTTAGAAGTCATTTTTTGTGAACATTGAATATATGGAAAACAAAATCAGGATAGATTCCCATCTGGAGCTACAAGGGAAAAAAAGGTATTATGGAATTGATTCATAGCGATGTGTTTGGGCCTGTACTAGTCCCTTCACTTGGTCGATCTCTGTACTATGTTTATGTAGTGAACCAGTTTGGTTCATAATACACACAACCAAAATATTTGGAACACAATAAAGAAATCCACAAGGACAATAAATTATATATATAAATGTTTGAGATTGAATAATAACAATATGAATGATTACAATGAAGGTCAGGGCCATATATATATATATATATATATATATGCCCATGTAGGGGTGATCTTCACCAAGGGACATGCTCTTTAGATAAGACATGTCTTTTCATTATTTAATTAATAATAATTATTGTTCTATTATTATTTATTTATATCTATTTTTATATATTTATGTTTGTTACATTACCTTCCCTTTTTGAAATGCTTTTTCCTCAAAGCATATTTATGGAAAAGCCTTACGTCCTTGTTCTATCATGTAATATCTTTGCTTGGTTCTTGGTTCTTGATGTTGATATGGTTGATGATACAATACGATACAAACTTATAAGTGTTGAGCATAATTGTCGAGATGTAAAAGGATTTGACCATCCTAATTCGATATTTTGTGGAACATTACACTTATCAAATTGCCAAGATGAATTATGTTTATGAGATTCAATTATACTGCCATCAATATTTTTCAGACAATAGGTCAATTGTGTTCATTATAAACTATGTTGATATAGTGACTAGTTAAGGTACCTTATCTTGTGATTAAGATGTCGATAACACATCTTTGTAACATAAATTTCTCTTCACACAACGACACGATATAGATCGATGGGTACACGATACAACAACACAATAATAACCCAAGGGATTATTAATTTTAACGTTAATGGGTGCACAAGACCATTTAACCTCAAACTGTCATGATGGTTTGATTTGATTTCTTTGAAAATAATAATGGTGGCAGATAAAATTTTCACCATAAAACAATTTCATCACGACGAAGTTTTTGATGGCACCAATATTTCTCAACTTCTTTATCCCACACCGAGTTTCTAACATGACAATGATTGTAGAGGGCGACTCTCCATGAAGATGTTTATAATGTTATGTTGACCTACGAATTACAATGAATTTTTACTAAATTCCTCGATTAAATGTCTACATAGTTTCAACACATTGTATCGATTTATTGGTTAATCGACTTCACTAGGTGGAAGATAAATGCACCTCGAGTCAATAGTTAGATATCCACTGACAACCCTATTTCGAATTGTCTTTTCCCTTCATTTTCTGTTTTTTTTAAATGATTTGTGGTGGCCATTGAATTGATCTTCTTGGTATTTCCAATATTTTTTTGCTTTTATATATATATATATATATATATAAAAGAATAGGTTTTGTAAATGTTGCTCCATACACTAATTTTATCACAGTTTTTTGTGCTAGGTTTTCTGTGATTTTTGGTTCTTGTTTATTTGTTGGTAGGTTATATTTGAATTGAGTCACTGACAGATGAGTAATCTTATCTATATACTTTAATTTTTGTCTTCGTCAATTTTGGTTATGTTTTTCAGATTTACTGTGAAAATTTCTTCAACAACAACCTCTGATCTTTAAATGGAAAAATTCCCTGGCGTAGTCAAAGACCTGGAAATCAGAGAAACTTTGCATATTTGAGTAGCATAAAAAACCAACAAATATGTGCCAAGGGAAATGATATTTGACTAAAATTCTACTAGCCAAGGGCCAAAATTAGACTCACTCTGATATCAAATGTAGTGAACCAGTTTGGTTTAGACTATGCACATCTAAAATATTTGGAACATATAAAGAAATCCATAAGGATAATAAATTATATATAAAAATGTTTAGGATTGAATAATAATAGTATGAATGATTACAATTAAGGTCAGGATATATATAAAGACATATATATATATATATGTGTGTGTGTGTGTGTGTGTGTGTTCTTTCATGAAGGGACATACCCTTTATATAAAACATGTATGTTCATTATTGAATTATTAATTATTGTTATTCTTTATTATTTATTTATATATATTTTTATATATTGTGTTTGTTACAATTTCCTTCATAGACAATTTTTCCATGAAGACATGGATATATTTCATGAGGAAGAAATCAAAGCTTTTCAATAAATTCAAAGAGTTTAAATATCTTATGGAAAACCAAACAGATAAGAAGATCAACGTGCCGAGAAATGACAATGGTGGTGAATTATGTCGAAAGGATTTTGAGCAGTTATGCAAGCAGTGTGGTATAACACGCCAAAACACCACACCATATACCCCATAGAAAAATGGAGCTTCTGAGAGAATGAACAAGATATTTATGGGTAAGGAAAGCAACATTCTTAGTGGTGTTGGGTTCACACAAGAATTCTGGGTAGAGGCCGTCGACATGGCAAAGTATTTGGTAAATAGGTCTCATTCATCAACACTAGTCAACTCAACTCCACATGAGGTATGGTTCGGTAAGAATCCTTCACTTTCACATCTCAAAGTATTTGGTTGTGATGCATTTGTGTATGTTCCCAATGAAAAGAGGAACAAGTTGGACACAAAGGCAATCAAGTGTATTTTCATTGGGTACAAGGATGGAATGAATGGATATAAGCTCTGGGATCCTGCATTGAGGAAAATAGTGTACAATCGAGAAGTGCTCTTCAGGGAAGTCAGTGGAACTTACAAGTCTTAAGAGGTTCAAATGGAGAAAGAATCAAAGAAATTGGTGTTTGATTTGAGGAACAAAAGATGATTTATATGAGTCAATTGAATCAGATGAATAGGTGGAACAATCAACTTTGGTTGTAAGGAGGTTTGAATGAGTAAGAAAACAAGTTGAAAGATATAGTCCACCCAATTTCCATTCTGCATTTGTGTTATCTTCCACTGACAAGGAGACCAAGTCGGACAGGGAGGAAATCAACTTGATAGAGGGTAAACTTTGGAAGGAATTCATGGTCGAAGAAATGGAATTCTTGTACACGTATGAGACATGGAAATTGGTCGAATTACCTAGTGGAAGAAAAAATTTCGGTAGCAAGTGGGTATTCATGAAAAAGTTGAACGCAATAGGTCAGGTCAAGAAATTCAAAGCTTAATTGGTAGTGAAAGGATATTTCCAATTTGAAGGAGTTGACTTTAGTGATATTTTTTCCACTGTTGCAAAATTAACTTCCATTAGAGTACTAATGTCCGGCTACAACACTTGATCTTGAGATAGATTAAATGGATGTGAAGACAACAATCTTACATGGGAACCTAGAAGAAGAAATCTACATGAAACAACTTGAAGGATTTGTTGTAAAGGGAAAGAAAGAGCTAGTGCGCAGATTGAAAAGATCCCTTTATGGTCTATATTAATCACCAAGGATGTGGTGCCATAATTTTGACACCTATATACTTAGTTTGGGATTTGTGAGAATCAAGGAGAATCACTATGTATATTCCAAGGAAGAAGGAGGTAATTTCATATATGTAGCTTTGTATGTCGTCAACATGTTGTAGGTCGGAAACAACATGGATGCAAGAGGTGAATATGTAGTTGTCCTCCAAGTTCAACATGACATGAAGGATATCAGTGCAACAGACTTCATTATGTGAATGGAGATCAAGAGATATCGGGTAGTTAAAAATCTCTGGTTGAATCAAAGGAACTAAATTGAAACAATTTTGAAGCATTTCAACATGCAAGTTTGCAAATCAGTGAAGGTGCCAATTCCCGTGGGAGAAAAAAAAAATTTGAATAGTGTCCAAAGACATAGGAAGAAATAGAGGACATGACATGTGTTCCCTCTACAAGTGTTTTATGTAGTCTAATGTATGTGATGGTCTACACTCAACCATACATTTCTCATGCAGTGGGATTATTTAGCACATACATGTCAATACCTGGAAAAGAGCATTTTACATCTGTCAAGAGAGTGTTGAGGTATCTGTATGGTACAAAATATTATGCTATATGCTACCAAGGGAAGCCTGAAGATGTCAGGGAAGAAAATATAGATAATTTTGTCGACGTCGACTGGGCTAGATATATGGATTGATGAAGTTAGACTAGTGGATATGTGTTCAACATGTTCGATGGAGCAATCAAATGGATGAGTAATTGATAGGAATTCATAGCCTTATCGAAAATATAAGTTGAATAGACAACAACCACTCATGGAAGAAAGGAAGTAGTATGGTTCTATAGAATGCGTTCATGGATTGGGTTTGAGTAGAGATATATGAAGATAAATTGTGACATTCAAAGTGAAATATTTCTGGCAAAGAACCCAACATACCATTCCAAGATAAAACATATTGATGTACAATACCATTTCATGAGAGACATGGTTGAAAGAAACAAGGTGTTGCTGGAGAAAGTAGACATGTTGGAAAACATAAAACACTCTTTGACCAAGTCTGTGAATGTTGTGAAGCTCTCTTGGTGTAGAGAGACAATGGGAATTTATACCCTAGGTTAGTGAATAAATGTTCATGTTCTCTAGTATCATCGAAGAAGACAACAAGTGGGAGAATGTTGGGTTGTTATATTATTTGCAGTGAAAGAAATGACCGGGATAAGTTGACTAACGATTTATTGAGTCGATGGTTAAGTCAAAGTCTAAGTGAACTCGAATTTGAAGTGGCCAATAGGTGATCAATAGGATGTTGAGTGGCAACCGACTAAAGTCGATTGTAATATAATCCTGAGATTCACGGGATTGTATCCGATCATCTACGTGGATTTGTAAATTTTTTTGGGTGCTATGATTTAGGGTTTTGCATGTTGTAGAGCCTATAATAAGGTGTATTGTAATTGTATTAAGTTGATGATCATGAGAACTGTTGGTGGTCGTGTAGATATAAGTCGAATTGTCTGCAGGGTTGTTCTTCTGTAAAGAAAGAGAGTATTATGGTGATTGTGTCTTAGATGTAAAACAATGTTAGTCATGTAAATGTTTATCCATTTAATGAATAAGACAAAAAGGAGCAATACACTCAAGGAATATTGGTTTTCCTAGTTTTGGGTTTCCAAGGTAAAATCTCTATATACTGTGTTTGTCATTTATTTTATTTGTTAATTTTTTCTTCTCTTTCCTTTTTGGTTTAATGTGAGTCTTTATTTCTCATCAGTAGGGTCATAGATGATGTCTCTCCTTAATGGTTTCTCATAATATAATAAAATTTACCTCAAGAAAGAAAATTACTACAAGACCACCTTTACTACTTTATGGGGTACCTTTGCTTATGAACATTTTCCATCCTTCTTGATTAATGTGAGTTCCACCTTCCAATGAGCTATGCATATATGTTTTGATTATTTAATCAGTGAGATAATTCAGATCTACCTTGATGACTTTATTTTCCACTCCAAACTACAAGATGACCACTTTAACCCATTGAGGCAAGTATTTCTACATTGTAGAAAATTTGTCATGCTCGTGAACCTAACCAAGTCCATTTTTGGTGTTTCTATAGGGAAATTGTTTGGAAATGTTGTTTATGACTCTAGCATAAGTATAGATCCAAAAAGAGTCCAAGTAATTCGGAACCTTCCTCCCCCTTTTTCAAATAAGGGAATCCAATCCTTCATGGGAAAATTAATTTCATGAGGAGTTTTATACCTTAGTTTGCCAATATGGTTAGAACTATTCATAACTTTCTTAAGAAAGACCAAGCATTTTCATGGACTCCTACCACTAAAAGGGCCTTTGTTGGAATCGTAAGTGCCATTTCTTTCGCACCCATGCTTTCAAAACCTTATTTTTCAAAGGACATTATCATTTACACTAATGTTATGTAGGAGGTCATCTCAACCATCCTCTTACAAAGGGATGACAAAGTTTTTGATCAATGCATAACTTTTGTGAGGAAAAGTATTTCTGATGTTGAATTGAAGTATACGTTGATAAAAACATACCTTTTCTCTAGTAAAATCTATTGAAAATTTTTACCACTTCATTCTTGGTAAACGTATTGAGGTAAAAGTCCTTTTGAATGTTGTTAGATTTTTGTTGTCACAAACCTTCCTTTTAGGCTAGCTATCACATTGGCTTACAAAATTTTAGGAGTATGAATTCACAATCTCCCACTTATCATACTATAAATGGGAGGGATTTATCCCTCCATTTGGCATAGCTTGTTGAACAAAGTTTATATACCAAACATGAATCTGATTTGTTATATTCTTTGTTTTTCATTTACTATCAAAATGTAGATGTGGCAAGTCATCCCTGGTATCAGAATAGGAGGATTTAGCCCTCCATTTGGCTTAGATTATTGAACCAAGCTTAAATACCAATGATTAATATGATTCATTATCTTCTTTGTTTTTCATTGAGTACAAAAATGTAGATGTGGCACGTCATCCCTAGAATCAAAATATTGTTTACTATAGCACTACCCTGCTGAACTTCAAAACCATGAGTGAATAAGATTGAGGCTAACAGCTTCAGAGTATCTAGTTTTGGGTACTTTGTTGTTTGAAAAATATCATGATGGCATGACCTTGCAATGATGAAAACTCTGCTTAGAGTATGCTTTAAAGACTTTGTGGTTTAGCTGATAAATCTATCCACATTAGTGGAATTTTTTTTTGCAAAATTCATAGTTCACAAGATCCTTCATGGTGGCTATTACTATCCATCTATCTTTCAATATCCATACAAGTTTGTGCATTCCTACAACACTTGTTAGTGAGCAACAAGGATTGAGAAATATTTTGCAATGCCTTTGGGGGAAGTGGTTCTTGATTTCCCATTTTCTAAGTTGTGCCTTGACTTCATCAGTCATATTAATCCTCCCTCCTCTACTAACCACACATTCATCCTTACATCCACTAACTATTTCACAAAATGGTATGAAACAATTCTGATGAAAAACGTGAAATACCAACTAATCAATTTCCTTGAAGTTAACATCTTTTCTAGGTATGGTCTTCCATTATACACTGTGTCTAATAATGGACCTACCTTTATTTATAGAAATTTGATCCAATTTTGTAATAAATTTGGGGTGAAACATTCCACCCCATCTACCTATACCCCCAAGGAAATGGCCAAGTAGATTCTACAAATAAAAAATATGGTTATGATCCTAAAGGAGATCATAGGAGAAAAACCTCACCATGGGCATCTACAATTTCCCTATTCCTTGTAAGTGGACCCGACAACAACCAAAATAAGCACTAGTGAAACACCATTTTAGTTATTGTATTGTCAAGAAACTATTATTCATGTTGAGTTATAATTGGCTTCCTTTTGCATTTATTTTTAGAATGAAGAGTTGAATTCAACTTATTTGTCTTGAATACTTCACACCTTTCTATTCCTAGAGGAGAAGACAGATCATGCTTTGGAAAATTTGAAATGAAGGCAACACACAATCAAGAGGTATTTATCTAAAAGGGGTAAATATGAAACTTTTGAGATTGGTCAAAAGATATTGTTATGGGATTCTATCATGCTTTGGAAAATTTGAAATGAAGGCAACACACAATCAAGAGGTATTTATCTAAAAGGGGTAAATATGCAACTTTTGAGATTGGTCAAAAGATATTGTTATGGGATTCTACTCATTTTGATAGGGGTAAACATACCAAATTTCAGAAAGTTTGGTTGGGACCTTACTTCATTGTTTCTATAGTTGGAAATAATTTATATATCCTCATGGATGAGCATACTAGTCAGTTTTCCTACACTACTAATGGGTCCGATCTGAAGCATTATGCTAATCCTGACTCAATATTGCATGGTCCCTAAACTAAAAAGAAATTAAATAAAGTTAGTAGGTAGGTCTGCTTTTCATTTTATTTTCACATAATTTTTAATTTTTTCTTTAGGTTATGATTTTTAGTCCCTTTAATTTGTTGTTCTTATTGTTTTAATTGCTTTAGTTTTTCATGCATTTATTTGAAGTTGATTTTTTTTTGTTGTTTATTTATTTATTTTATCCTTATGATTTGTTGTTGTTTTAAGTTTTGGGCCTCTTCCCTTCTAACTAGACACAAGTTAAATCAAGGAATGAGGGCTTGGCAGTTTCCTCTCATATTTGGTTGCCAATATTACTAGTTGGACTTGATGATGATGCTATAGGTGAATAGATTTATCAATGCTTATATTTTGTCTTTACAAGTCTCATTGAACATAAAAAAAAAATCATGCATAAGGGGGTTCCTCCCATTGTAGAAAAATTATGAAGTATGTGTCCCATATCATCTTTTCTTTTCCATTATCCATTCACTTTAATGTTAAATTGGCCTTATCATACAGATACATGGGCATCTCTCTTTTCCCCATGATACACTACTAGGTTATTCCCATATCATTTTATCAACTTACTTATGATTCATCTTTTTTTCGAACTACTCAGAGATATTGATCTATGAAACCATGAGTCTAAGTTCTATCCTATTGTTACCAACCCTCCCTATGAAGTTTCCATGTATTGAACCATTTTTGGGGGGGAATGTAATCTAATCACAAAATGTTGTGATTCCTACCAAGCTATGATACCCCTCTTCTTAAAAAAAAAATAGTTTGACCTTATTACTACAAAACATTGAATAATTTGGCATACACATATGGGGTCCCATCCCTTAATGACATTGGGAGTGATAAAGAGGGAAATAAAATTGAATGTTGGCATCTCTTAATGGGTGATATCAGATTGTCATGACTACTCCTATTATCCATCATAGTGTGATGATGGTGATCACCTTCAAAGACATGCATCACAACCTTGTTCTTATCCATATCCTCCTCTTGTTCTGGTACTACTAATCTCATCCACCACATTGATGTATTGGACTTGTTTTAAATGGAATTTGGTACGTATTGAATGAATAATATCTATTTTTGGAAAATGGATAATATATTTTGGATATATAGATATTTTTGGCATTTTGGAACACATGTCTTTTGATTAGTTGTGATTTCCTATTGGTGTGGAATAATTCCACTTATGAGCAGACTTGTACAAAAGAAGTGCAAAATCAAATATCTGACTACCTTTTCATTAAGAAAATAGAAGCTTATACAACTTTACATCAAGAGAAATACCTCATCAAAGTAGGAGAGAAATGCTTAACAAGATTCCTAAGAACTATAAACTAAGAACAATAATAGAGATAGATAGAGAAAAGATCTAAAATACTCCATAAGAATAGGAAATCAAGAAGTCATTGACATAATAATCTTCTATGTGCACACACAAGAAAAACAATAATATGATACCGATTACTAAAAATTCCCATAATATGTGAAGCACTAAATAATCCCTATCATTCCTCCCAACAATAGAAGCATTGGACTCCAAGGATTTCAGGACAGAGGGAAAATGTTGTTGCATCTGGTGGTGAGAAACCCAATAAGATTGATCTACAATGAGAGGAAGATAAAAATATGGAATAATGTTGGTAGGATGATTAATTAAGATCTTTGTGTCCAATTTTGATTCATGATATGTTTTGACAACATCGTGGATGTTCAACTGATTTGGAAGATCATGACATAAAACATTGTGAACCTAAAGGGAAGCTTCATGTGATGAAAAATATCGAATTGGATTGTGAACCAGTGAGAAGAGGCCACCAAATATGAACTTCCAAGTGAGGAGATAAATTTGTAACATGTGAGAGACTCGAATTTTTAGATTTTCCTCTCAAGGGGGTGTCTTGAAGCAATTGGGGCCAATGAAATAAAAGAAAATGTTGAAGGAGGTGTAAAAAATTACTTTCATACCGTTGAATGAACCTAGGACTACAAATCTAGAACAAAATGATGTTGTGGAAAGGGCTATCGAAGAAAAGTTAAAGAATGTTTTTTAATTGTGGGGTCAACTTGATGTGGTAGTTCCAATGTACTGGGAATCAAATAATTGATGTTATCTTTATGTAGTAGGTAAGTTTTTATTAATGAATTGTATTGGGCCTTTCGATCATAGTGATAAGTTCAACCAAGAAATAGACAATGATGATCCATATCGGTCACATCACAAGGGACTTTGTCCACAAATTTAGGGACAAAATCAAATGAGATAGTGCCTGTATGCATGATACGAAAAGAGGAACTATGATCCTTCCATCCAAGTGAATAAGAACGAGGATGAGGGTCAACTAGAAAGTTGAGTTTATTGATGATGGATTTGACAATCGAATTCCCTTGTGAGCAATTGTCAAATATACAAGCAATGAAGAAAACATGGGAAAGATGTGCACATGTGATGGAAATACTATCTTGGTATTTCATGGGAGTGGAACAATGTAGCAAGGAAAACTTATTGAGTCCCATTAACTGTTCATAAGTCATGTCTTCCCCAAAGACCTTAATTGGAGCATCATCATCTTCCTTGTTAGGAGACTATACAATAAAAATTTTCTTCTTCAATTTGAAACATTTAGACTTATCATGTCCTTGTTTCTTGCAATATTGAAAAAAAAATTAGCAAAATAAGGAGGAGAAGAAGAAAAATATTGTGAAAAGGATGATTACCCTGTAGGTTCCAAAGGAGTAGGATTTGAAGGTACAAACTTGGAAAGATTGGAGGAGGATGAATGTTTTTGAACTCTATGTTATTCTAAAAAATTCTCTTCATCCAAATATGCTTTATTGTACATGGCATCAAGGGTGGTGATTTCCACATACTTCAACTCCTGATACATATGTTCTTGCCATCCACTTTTAAACTTGAGGACAATATTATCAGTTATATCAGTAGTGCTGAGAAGAATTCATAATCGATTGAACTGGTGGATGTACTCTTGCATGGGCATGTTGAATCCTTGACATAGGTGAATACACTTGATGTTCATATCTTGATTCAAGTAGTTGTAAGGTTAGAAGGCGAGGCTAAGGGATTCCACAAGCTCATTCTAAGTGGTGATTGGGTTTTGCTTCATCGCATGTTCTGCAACCAAAATATTATTGGCAAGCCCTATGAACTTTATCTTGCAAATGAAACCTTCTCATCTTCAGGAATTAGATTATAGTTGAACCAAGTGTCCATGTCAAGAATTCAACTGTCAAGCACTTATGGATTATGGGGTCCATTATAAATGGGAAGCTCGTATTTTGTGTGCCAAGGTTATGGCTTGCTAAAGAAAATATCGTTAACCTTATTGATTAATGAGGCAGTGATGTTGGCAAGTTCCTCTACCCTTTCAACAAGGATAAGTGTTTTGATGGTTTCTTGTGATCATCGTGTTCGATGTAGGGTGAAATTTTAGAGAAATAAACTTCCCATTAATAAATATAGATCTCCCTTTCATATTACTATTCTTTTTAAAATAATGGACAAAGGGATTTCACAAGAGAAAGTTAATACATTTGGGCATTGCCTCAATTGCAATTTTTTTTAACATGATATCTCTTTAAAATCAATACTTTGAGAGAACATTAGAAGAAAAATACTCTCTCCTTTTGAGGCAAACACAAGGCACAATTTTCATGAGATTTTTTTTCATATAAGTAAGGGATTGATTTTTTTTTAATGTTTAAATTGTAAAATACACATGAAATCTAATTTTAAAATTTACCAATGTCATAGTGGCTACGTGTCATCCAATGGCTTAATCCTCCAAGGCAATGATATGTCAATTTTCCTTTCTCAATACTTTCCCACTTCAATAAATATATTGAAGTATTGAATATACTAATGACCATAAGCGATCATTAAGCATGTGATTCCAAAATTAACTACTCATAGAAAATCAAAGTGAAATATTGACAAGCTTGAATAGGATGATTCCCTCTATTAGGAAGAAACGACAAATATATAAACACCATTGGATCAATGTGCTTTACCACTAACAACATCACCTTCAAATTTACCACTCAAAAAAAAAATCGAAGCCCTCAAATTTTAGGATATCAGAGATGAGATCGAACCAATAAGGAGCCCATGGAATTTTTGTGAATGGATTCCAGTCAAAGAGGCTAAAAAAGGAAATGTAGTGTACTCAAATCCAAAGTAAACCACAACAGTTATTGTAAACATGCACATGAGCTAATGTCAACAATTTACAAAGAAACATACAAGGTTGTCCCATGATTGCATGAAGAGGGATTTGTGGCTACACAAAAGGGGAAGAAGCTCAGAAATAGTACAACAATGTTAGCAACAAAAGAGGATGGCCAACTCATACAAATCCAAAGTCAATAGTTTTAGAGGCCAAATCCACACTTCCACGGGTTCTTCTGAGAGAAAATCTATGTGGGTTCAACATCAAATCCAACACAAAAAACAAATTTGTAACGGTTCCTACACAAAAAAAATGTTGTACAATGAAAACTGTGTTATGGGAAGTTAAAATCCAGCGATGGATCAAATCAAGGGTTAATATTGCTGAGTTGACAAAGGAATCATTAGAAACCACACCATGATGTGGAAGGAGGCCACGAGTCAAAACAATGGTCTTATCCACCTATATGAGAACCCCATGTAATAATCTGAAGATATACATAGAAGAGAGAGAGAAGTTGGTTGTGAACTTATGGAGGAGAAGCCACCAATATGTTGTGTCAATTTGAGCACTAGAGAGTAAGTCTACATTCCACTATGGTGGTATGATTCATATCTCAAATATAACAACCTATAAACTAAATCCAATGCCTAAACCTAAAACTAGATTGGAAGGCCAAAATGAGAGAAATGAGTGGATGCCCAAAGATCAAAATGCTATAATACAAATGATGTGGAATAAATCCACTTATGAGTAGAGTTCAACACAAGAAGTATGAAATAAAATCTCTTACTACCTTTTCATTAAGCAAACATAAATTTATATATATTTACATCAATAGAACTACCTCAAGAGACTAGGAGAGATATGCTCAACAAGATCCTAAGAACTAAATACTAAGTACACTAATAGAGATAGTTAGAGATAGTATCTCAACTACTTCACAAGAATAAAAAAACCAAGAAGGCATTAGCACAATAATCTCCTATATGCACACACAAGACAAATAATAATATGATTTTAAAAATCAAAACCAAGAAAATTTGTATTATATAAAAGCTGCAACTAAGCTAAATGAAAAAAGTATATATTACTTTGTTCAAAGTTTCTAAGAAAAATAGATATCTCCTTATATGAAAAAAGCATATCTTACAAATATCTTCAGACAAAACATCCCTGTATTTCTTACAATACTATATTCTAGAAATAAAAAATAAAAAACACCTAATATTCTGATAACTTTAAAGAACATAAAATATTAGCAAACAACATGGTAGCTGAGAGATTTTTCTAGTCCTACATTGGTTGGAATAGAGCCATGATTCCCAAGCTCCATATCCTCTATTAGATAGTGGATTGTGTCTTCTTCCTTAAAGTCCCATTGAGAAAAAATGATTGACATCATTTGATTAGAGGCCCCTAACTGAGATCCTTTGTCCAAATTTACAATCATGTTTCTTAGCATACTACATTCAACTTCCAAGGAGGCAATTTTTTGTTTTTGTTGAACACATGTACTCATGATTGAGGCAAATTGGGAGGTGCATTGATGCTCATTTTCATGGACCTTTGAGGTGTCACAAAAATATAAATCTTATTACATTGAATAGACTCTTTATGTGATCAAAGGAAACATTGGTAGGGAAACAAAGAAAGAGCCAATTTCCTCCCAAGGTACACGTGTAATAGTGGCAAAACCCCACTATTCTACAAACTAAACAACACAACCAAGGCACCACAAGATCCACAATTTTTGAAGGCTACTAAAACCACTGAGCCTGAGCACAATGGAGTCAAGAGTTTGAACTTGAAATAAAGGTAAACTACAACACCAGGTGCATTGATGCTCATTTTCATGGACCTTTGAGGTGTCACAAAAATATAAATCTTATTACATTGAATAGACTCTTTATGTGATCAAAGGAAACATTGGTAGGGAAACAAAGAAAGAGCCAATTTCCTCCCAAGGTACACGTGTAATAGTGGCAAAACCCCACTATTCTACAAACTAAACAACACAACCAAGGCACCACAAGATCCACAATTTTTGAAGGCTACTAAAACCACTGAGCCTGAGCACAATGGAGTCAAGAGTTTGAACTTGAAATAAAGGTAAACTACAACACCAAAATATAGTTTCTCACTATGAATGAGGCTCACATAACTAAGGTTATAGGAACCAAATTGTACATGAAATTTTTTAAACTCAATTTGAGGGGGTTGGATTCCCTTTAACTCAAAAGTAGGAATACACCCAAAGACGGGGCCCATTTAGACTCTTCTTCATTTGGAATGGTGTGATTCTACAGATTAATGGCCCGCCAACCTTTTCAATGATCTTTGATGATTAAGTATATATTTCCAATATGTCCCTCGAATTGTTGGTCTCTTTTTTGTGTTTATCTCTTTTTTGTTTTAATGCAAGAAAAATGAGACTAATCTTAAAAAGACGGATTTGTTTTAAGAAATTCTAGCCCAAGATAACCTTTGGTTGCAGTATGTAAACACCACAAGTAATTGAATCACTCTATCATTAATACTAACATCCATCAATTACCAAACATTCTTTAACAAACAGAATATAAATCACATGCATGCAAAGATAGATGAGAAGAAGCTAAGTGGGAATTAACTATGTGCTTCACTTTATCAAAACAAATTAAAGAACATTGGATTTCACCAAATTTCATTTAAAGGTTTCATAAGTACTCAATATAGCTTAAAATAATTAATATCTTACTAAATGTCTGTAGCTTCTAAGAAAAATGCAGAACAATCCACCAATCAAATTACAACATAGGTTTGATAAAACATCTCTGGCTCTCTTGGAGCTTCTGAATTAAATTTAGCAAAATAATTCCGAGCATCAATTAATTTTTTTTTTTACAAAAACCATTGAATAGGAATGCATGGTCGATTTCCTTATCTATGAAATGAACTATCTAAAAATAGTGTTGAATCTATTTTAAGAAAAACAAAAATAAATTTGGAATCCTCCATGTGTTCTCTTCCAATGAATCTTCAATCAACATGTGACTAACTTAATGTATTTTCTTTTTCATAATCAACCCGTTTGGAGAAAACATCTCCACACGTATGCATATAGGGGAAACAATGTTGGTCCATGGGTGCACTAATCACTCCCCTCATTTCTCATGTGCATTGTCTAAACTTCTTCAGCTTGCCGACTACATGTTCCATAACTACTAATGCTCTAATTGTGCTCTCCATGAACTTTCTAACTTTCCCTCGTGCCAGAGTGGTCATTTTGAGGACATTTGATTCATATTTCTGGTATCGGTCCACATGCTATCTCATTATATAATTGATATCTACAAAATTTTATGGGGAATCAATCTCAAGAAACTAGATTTCTCTCATTTTTTCATTTATTTTCTCCCATATCCTAAGACATTCATCCCACCTCTCTTGCATCTTTCATTGTGGTTCAACAACCACTTGAACCCAGTATTTGGCTGCCTTTTGTATTTTTTCCATACTTTCCTCTGTGAGCATCCTTATGCCATGCCCTTCTTCTCCTCGACCCTTTTATATTTCTCTTATGTATTCAATTTAGGCCAAGGTCATGTGTGCTCATTCACTCCATCCAAACATGTATTATGTACAACAAGATATAACCAGGTTTCTTCTTGATAGCTTATAATCTTTTCCATGAAGATATCCCTACCCAACTTGTATCTACCATACTCCCCTAAGAATTCATCCCTTAATATCAACAACGCTCGTGTCGTATCTTTGTAATATTCATCCTGGTGTCTGAGATTTTCTAGCTCTCTCCTCGTGGCATTGGCTTCCCACTCATCCTCCTTAACTCTATCGATGGTGGCATGAGATATAGACACCCCTACTCCCAACAATTCACTCACCTTATCCTTCTTAGCACCCAACAAAGTTTGTTCAGTGGTTATGATCATAGCATAGTCCAGAGTGATATTCATATTCCTACTTGTCCTTCTTACTAATACATGTATTTTCCTTTCATAGGATATGGCTTCAATGTGAACAACCTCATCTACTAGATCTGGCATTTTCCTATCACCCCATGCGAGCACATTCCCTATGCTTCTTGGAGTATGGAAGTATTTCAGGATAGGTTCCTTGTTCTTATCTCCTACTGATGTTTGACCAATCAGTTCTTCCATTTATTTACATACTATCTATTCTCTGCTTGGTTTTGAAGGAGGAGGGTTTGTTCTACCAGTCTATCCTACTCCTCCTTCTATGGTTGCATCTTTTGTTTGCTCAAGAGCTATAGTATCTTCTGGTGCATTTTTTTTGACACTTCTGGTGGTGTCACCTCCTTAGGTAAGGAAGTGGTTGGAGGTTCGGTTGTTGTCTCTCCATTTGCTGAAGTATTACTATGTTTCTCATTTTTTCTCCCTTACTCACAATTCCTCATAACTATTGTTCTTGGTATTTATCCTTTTCATTTTCCTCTTTCTAAGAGGTTGTGTCTTTTGAAATCTGATCCTCACTTTCACCTCCAAACTCACCTTCTTGAGTATTCTCTTCTTTGGGTGGTTGTGACCATGGTTCTAGTTGTGTTGTGGCCTTCCCATTTTTACTTGTTCCTATAAATGTCCCTTCCAGTTGTGTCTCTTCAGGAAGTGAAATTCCTTTTCCATCTGGGTTGGAATCATATATAATTAGGGCTTTCAAAGTGTCGACATCATTATTATCCTCATCATCCAACATTGTTAAGTCTACAATTGTAGGGACATAGACCACTATGACTAGCACCTCCTTCAAGGCCTCATATGACACTATTGGTTCTAGTTGTCCTCCTTGTACTTGTTTTGTTCTCAATTTTGGTTGGGTGCTAACTTCCCCTTGGAGGGTTTGTTCAAGTTCTCTCCTCTTTAATTATTCTTCAGCTTCTCTTTGCTGCACTTTCTCCTCATTTTCCCTATTATGTTCAGCTTCTTGTGATACTCTTTCAAACTCTACCTTGAGTCTTTCCTATTCAACTCTTATTTCCCCCTCAATTATTCTAGCCTCCTCAATTTCTCTTTCCCTTTCGACTGCATGTTCTCGTATAGTTTTCTCTCTAATTTTATTAATGAGTTCCACCTATTCATCCATAGACATGGCTCTAAACATGGTCAGATCATGTTGGGATTTCCTTTGGAGTACTTCATCCCATGTTTGAGTATTTTTAGTGAAAACCTCATCCTTGAATTTATCATGAGCATAGGGCCATTAATTACTACTTGTCTTGCATGTTTCGACACTAATTATTTTGGGTCATGTTTTCGGTACCTACCAGTTGGGAACCTATGTTCTAAGTGACTCAAGATTTCTTGTTTTGCTTGTGTAGTGTCCTTGAAAAAATAGTACCCTAATTGAAACCCATAAGGGATGAAAGCTTGTTTCTTGTCTTGACCAGCGAGGCATTGAAACCTTGTAGGATAGTGTTTAGTAAAAAAATTCTCTGAAGGCCAGTCGGTTTGGAACATAAGCCAACAAAATATGTGGGGCTCTTGTGGCTCCAAAGATTCCGAAATAGGTGCATTTCTCTGCCAAATACCAATTCACAATTAAAGAGATTACCTTTTTGGATTCCTTTGAGAGTCTTGGACACTCTTGTCGCAATATAATAAAGTACAGCTTAGCTAGGAATAAATCACATATCATGGAATACATTTTCTTGTACCTGTTCTCCCCCATAATGCTAAAGTATAAGTGCACAAGTTTCTCGAGTACATGCCAACTCAGACCCATGTTTGAGAAAATGTTTATTGTGCACACTACATCTAATAAATAAGAAGCCATATAAAAGGAAGGCACACCCCCGGGCTGAGGGTTTTGGGATTATTCTATTTTGGTGCTCAATTGTTTGGATATAATAATGCCCCAGTTAAAAATGCTTCTTGATATTTCCATAGTATATGCAAAAGGCATCCATGCTTTCGATAATATAGAGCAATCATTTTCCCCATATAATCTGCAAATTAATGCCATCAAGTACTTGTAGGGTTCCTTGAGGTTTGTTCTTCCATGCCATCCTGCAATTCATATTATGAATTTCCTTTCTCCCTTCCACCAAGATGCTAACAATTTGTTGGTATCATGCTTTTCATAAAAATTTACTACAAAATTAGTGTTTAGCCTGACTTTTGGTTCCCTGAGCTTATAATATTTATCCACTTCTTCCAGTAAGGAAAACAATACACGTTGTTCTTGTTCATCACTGACCAAGCATTCAACAATGTCTGTGTGGATGATAATCCATTCTAGGGCCTCTACACAAGATAAGACAACATACCTAGTGGCCACCATGTACAACAAGGAGAATTCTATGTTTGGGAACACTTGGTCATCCAAGGCCCTGGTTTCTGGACTACTGTGTATTGTGAATTATGGGAAATCTAAATGTTTAATTTTATTGAATAGATCATTCATGGGAGGTGATAGTACCTTAGACCCAATGCTCATATCTGTGTCTTTATATAATGGTGGTTGGATGAAAAAATTCTTCTATCCAATTCGAATTACATGATCCACCTTGGGCATCTTATTCGTTCCTTCGATAATGACAAGGTTTGATGCTTCGCCTACCAGAACATCCTTTCCCTTAGGTGTTTTCAGGGATTGCCAATTAGCTTATAATTCATTAAATTGTTTGAGAAACAAAAAAAATGTTCAATTGAAATGCATACCTAGAAAAGAAACAAGAAATTAACCTTAGCACTTACCAATTATGGTCACAAAACTATGAATTTGGAAATAACATAGTTTTAATGTGCACAACATCTAGTATCGAGACATTCTTCATTACACAAGGTTTCTTGAAAACTTGATGATAATAATTCCTAAAAAAAGAAAAGTTCAAGCTCATATATTCTAACTCTTTATCAGTCAAATTTGGCAGTTAAACCACAAGGTACAGTGGGATCATGCAAGTCTTTCAAAATTGAATGCACCCATGTAAGACACCCAACCCTCTAAGTACCCTTTTAAGGGATGGGGTATTAAATTTTTTCTTTTCCTAAACCTCAAATTCTTTTAAAAAAGACACCATCATCTTTTGTTCACCGAAATATTTCCAACGACTGTAAGTTTTCTCAAAACAGAGCTCTAGATCAAAAGTTATGGTATTTTAAATATTTTTAGGGATTTATTGGACAAATGCCTCTGTGATGCCACGTGGCTCTACATCGTCATCATGCCCATCCGATGTGGAACTGACATGTCTTGTTGCAGGGTGTGGTTGTTGAATGTGCATCAGCGTGGCGCCTACCACCTAGCCACCGAACCTTCAACACATTGGACTTTGGCCTATTTCGTGCTGAATGTGACGTGGCTCTACATCGTCATCATGCCCATCCGATGTGGAACTGACATGTCTTGTTGCAGGGTGTGGTTGTTGAATGTGCATCAGCGTGGCGCCTACCACCTAGCCACCGAACCTTCAACACATTGGACTTTGGCCTATTTCGTGCTGAATGTGAAGCTCCAAATCCTCCCAATATCCACTCTCACCAGATAATGACACCTATTCACCAAGTTATCGGACCACGAGACCTCAAAATCTTGGATCTCAGGGTCTAGGGACATCGACACTTTTCACTATTTGTATAGCCCAACAGGCTTGATCCGGGATGAATTGGCACCTGGGGTATGTTTCCCCATCATATGGCACCACTTGTCCTTAGTCACATTGTGAAACATGATTATTGGGCACCAAGATGAGATGGAATCTCACACACGTGACCCTTTCCTATCATGCCACCTATCTTAACCATGGCATGACACATGGCCACTATCACCTCATGACATGTGGCACACGTTTCCCCCACTGAGCTCTACCCAAAAAATGTTGAAATCACTTGAAATGTGGCATGATCGTCATGTGACACGTGGAACTCACACATGGAATGATATGGTATACACATCATTGTAGAGGCCAAGGTTCTCCCAACAAAACATTGACACTTTTCTACTGCCTACTCATTGAATGACGTCATCTCAAATATTTTGGGCATCAACTATCGACCATTTTCATAAGGCCTATTTCCAAAAATATCTCGATGGTATGAGATTCGAGATATAGTTGGCATATTGAGGCACTTGGCCCTATCTAGTCATGCCACCTGGCATGAGACATGGAACTCGTACCACTCGACACGTGGCACTCATTTTCCACCTAGACCTTCGTCCAAATATACCAAACTGATGTGACACATGGCACCACCAATGTGTGACACATGGCCCTCCCACATCATGACATGTGGTCCATTCATAGAACGACACGTCACTGTCAGGGCTTTCTTAGCATTGTAGCGGCCTAAATGATTGAACAATGGAGATTGGATATTCAATTGATAGATCGACGATCCTCATTGCCGCGAACCTCAGAATTTGGAGAGTCTTTTGACATTGGGAACTAGAAATCATCCGAGGGTCCGAAGTTGAGATACGTCAAGTTGATGTAAGGGGCTCCTGACCCTTATAAAAATATCTACGACTGAGATCCTTCACAGGTAGATTTGACAGTTAATATCTAAGGGGCCCGTCAAATGGTCTTGGCCCTATGTGGACCCATGATTATTCCCTCCACGACTTAGAATATGACAAGTGTCATCTCCATGACTTCGAATTCAACTCCCCTCCTGAGATTTACGTAATAGATTGACGATGGAGATCTATCCATCATGTGGGATCTAAGTAGGACATGTGTCGCTACTAAATGATCACAGACGTCATGACCTCGACACTTTACTAGTCCCCTGTACACTAAAAATATCGAGGTCTGGGGTTTGATTGACCTCTCAAAAATAGAGATCTACAGATAAGATCTCTCAACTTCAAGATACTTATACTGATGAGGATTTAGGGGGTTAAATATGAGGCCTCCACTCTTAGTTTGGCCTTGCGCTTTATCTACCAGCTAATCAAACATTGCCAAGTGTCAATCCCTTGACCTCCTATCCACCAGGATGGAGCAACACGTCACACATGACATGACATCTCTCTCTCTCTCTCCCTCATGCTTGTGTAACGAGGTATGGAACCAGGGGTTGGAACCCTGGTCCTTGGACATCAACATATCTTGACTTCCAAATCAATTTACACTTAG
>CBVK0102290877.1:0-14260 GCA_900067695.1 Picea abies | reverse complement strand
TTATGGTAAATACACTCTGATTAAAAATCAAAATTTATTTTGAGTAATTTATTTTTTTAATTTAAACCTCAAATAAAATTAACAAAATTTGAAAATAAGAATAGTTAATTTTAAGTTTGAAAATAAATTACTGTGTACTTTTGATTATAACTTTGTACAATTTAATTACATAAAATTACTAAAAGATGTTAAATCCATATTTTTTAAATGTAGGATTGATATAAACTTCGTTCTCTTTTATGAGGTGATATCTATATAAACTTGGTTGTATTTTTTGGGTGATATCTAATAAACTTTGAATGGGATAAAAATTTTGTATTTATTATTATTATATTTTGCATGTTTGTATTAGTAATATATTAATTGAATTTAAAATGTGTGATATATTAAATTATAGTGATAGGTGTTTTTTATTTTGAAAATATGAGGGAGGGTGTAAGATTGGATGGTGGGATACACTCGATAATTGTCTTCGTTTAATCTTTATCCTTTAATAAATTAGTTATTCAACTATTAATTACTGATGAGAGATATTGTTGATGGATGGTGATCCCTATCAACTATTTAAAATCATCTAAAAACATTATTTCCAAATATTAAATTATTAATATTGTACAATTTAATTACATAAAATTATTAAAGGATGTTAAATCCATTTTTTTTAATGTATGATCGATATAAACTTCGTTCTCTTTTATGAGGTGATATCTAATAAACTTGGAATGGGATAATAATTGTGTTTATTATTATTATATTTTGAATCTTTGTGTTTATTATTATTATTTTTTTTGAAAATGTCACGGGTTCATATTTATAGTCATGCTTCTATATCACGAGTCCGATCAACGACTTCCTCATTCTATACTTAGCCACTTTTTGGATCACGAGTTCCCGGGCTGGTGGACTCAAAATTGCGCTTCTATTGTTTTGTGTCCTCCAAACAACACCTGAAGTTCTGCAATATACAAATTGACAGACAAACTCGTGGGCTAGCATGCTCAAGATTGCGCTTATATTATAAATTTTGAAAAAGCCTTAAAAAGTAATTTAGTTATAAAAATAAAAAAAAGTTATTTTATATTATTAAGGGTTGATCATGTTAAAATGAAATGTTCATGATACCATTAACTTTAATTATCATAATTCTTACTTTATTTTCTTAAAATTCAACTTTTGAATTACTATCTCAAGCTTCCATATAACCATTCTCTTACATATTTTAATAAAATTTAACAAAATTTAAACTTTATGGTCTCAAACTTCTATATAACCATTGGCTTTCATAGATATTTTAATAAAATCTAGATATTTATTTTAATTTTAAACATGTATTCTTTAAAAAATAATTTTAATTATTCAAATTAAAATGAATAATTTTTTTATAATACTTTTATTTATTAATAATTTAATAAAAATGTGCAGTAGAAACAAAATGGTTATATTATTTGTAAAGAATTTATTCCTGACTATATATATTGTTGATACCATCTTTTTTTTTTTTTTGTAAATAAAAGGGTGATCCTTGTATTATATCATATCATCAGTTTATAGCTGTAAGTCGCTTGGCAACCACCTGTCCTGCCATAGAAGGGAAATCGGGACATGTGGCTCCAAGCGATGATAATTCTATCATGGTTGTGGAATTGTTTACAAAGTTGACAAAAATGCTTAGAGTTTCTACTGGAACTTTGTTCCAACTAGCTAACCTATGGCGTGCTACATATAGAGCCACCATTACTATGCTAGCTATACAACTGTAAAGAAAATTGAAAACTGTAATTGACAAAAAATAGAGTCTGGGGTAGGCCGCTTTAAACCAAAGGGGAACCTGGGCGTCCATTAGAAGTGAAGGCCGGGACAAACTTCTATTTGCAAGTGGGGTAGCTTGCAGACCTTGGGGTGTCTGAGAAGGCCTCCAAAAGCATATCCAAGCACTGGTTGATGATCCTCTGTCCTTGCGCCTGCTCATCCTGCCATTGCCTGATGTCAAAAAGGAGTTCTAGGTGCTCCTCGGCTAGATAATGTTTGTTCTCTCCATCTTCTGAAACTTGCGAACTTGAAGAGATCTCCTCCTCTACAATAAAACCACCCTCCCACCGGCGAGGCTAAAAGTCGGGGACATAGGCGAATGCAAACTCTTTCTTAGGCTCTAGGCTTGGGCTTGACTAAGAAGAAGAGGGTGGCCTTACATGCTAGAGAGAAGGTGAATCCTCCCCTTTGTCCAAGTTGAGGCTCAGAAGAATTTCTGTTTGTGAACCGGTGGCTGTCAAGAGAAGAGGCGGCGGTTGTGAATGCATGGTGGGGGATGGGGCCTCCTCCTTTGGAGTGCACAGGGAGGCCTGGGTGTTTGGAGAGTGCATGGTGGACTGAGCGCTGCTGGTGTGAGTGCAGGGACGACTAAAGTGGGCAATCAGAGCTTGTTGGGAGGTAGTGAGTCTCTTGTCATGGGTGTAGGCATTTGTATTTTTGCCTGATCGCCTGGGTTTGCCTCTTTCTTGAGGCATGGTGGAGAAAAGCATAGGGGTGATGAAAGGGCAATGGTGGTCTGGGTAGATGCGGAGAACATGCCGAGAGCAAATGGATAAGCCTGAAGGGCCGAGAGCAATAGTGATGGAGTGATAACTGGCAATGAGCAGGAGAATGAATGCGTCATGGAGGATTTTAACGTCGTTGAGGGCAGTTGAAGCCTCTCCCATCGCCATTGAAGGCTGACATGATTGGTTTAAACTTTTGGTACCTACAAACTGGCTGGAATGCGCATCCGGATGCTTGCCTAGGTGCACTATGCTGAATGCCTTAAAAATTCGCTACATGGGGAGTTAAATTCTCGGGGGTGGTGGCCTGGGGCAATAAATTACGTCACCAGCTATCCTGCCCAGGTGTCCTCCCTCCTTCGCTTCGTGTCACCCAATCTGGCTGATTTGGTGATACCATCTTAGATATAACTAGTAGAAATCAATGTGAAGAGAGTTGAACCAAGAAGATGGAAGCTTGTATAATCTTACCATGAGTGTATTATGGAGACTTGAGTTCTTATAACCTACTAGCCAGATTAGTAAATTGTAGGCCAATTTTTAGATCAATGGTTGGTGCACTAACTTATTTATAATGGGTTAATGTATTGTTTGATTGCATTGCTTGATACATTAATCATATGTTTGTTTCAAATTTATTTCCCTCCTTTGTTGGATCACATTTTTCTTTTTGTGTTTCTTTGAAATTATATTACAAAATTGAAAGAACATCAAAGTGGCATAGAAAAAGTACAATTGGCCCACAACCCATAGACTCAGTTTCAAATCATGTCGCATAAATTTAACCATAAACTCTCATTAAGAACATGCATCTCACTATTTCTCCTACATAGTCTCCCTCAAGTTGGTTTGGGGTGCAAATCCTTGGGTGGGCCCAATCGTTAGTGTGCTCTTAGGTGAATTTGAACGTTTTTTTTGTGTCATTTTGTGCCCAAGGTTTCTCAAAAAAGTTCTCTTTCATTTAGGCTCACCTTGCGTTAGTGAATTTCAATCTTTCTGGGCTTATCCATGGTGTAATAACATTGTAATATATGAATCCATTGGTTTTTCTATGTATTATATAGGAAATTTGTGTGTGTTAGGCAAGTATATTTGGCATGCTTGATGTCAATATATGCTTAAGAAAACCATTTATGGTGGTGTATTATCCCTGGTGGAAAATGTTTTGATGATGGAAATGCATTATATTATAACTTAAAGTAACTCAAGTTTACTATTTAAAACATACTTTGGAATGCTTTAAATTGATCATGATTAATTAGGTTCTATCATCATCACTTGTGACACAATGTTCTACAAATTAGTTAAGGTCAATAATCTCCATTGTCAATGTCTTGGAGATGACATCATTGAATGAATCTATAAGGTGTTTGTATAATGGAGTTGGAGTACATCATTGAATGAATCTATAAGGTCTTTGTACAATGGATTTGGTTTTCTCAAGTAAAATTAATTATAAAAATTCTTATAAATCCATAAAAACTTAGATATGTTTGTACAATGAAGTTGGTTTTCTTAAGTAAAATTAATTATAAAAATTATTATAAATCCATAGAAACTTGGATACATCAATTACCATGCTTATGTACAAATAGAATAAATTACATTACTGAATAATTTTTGAAATTAAATTTTTGCCTCCACTTATCAAACAAATAAAATAACTAATTTTTTAAAACTAAATTTGTGTCTCCACTTCTTCTCAAAGAAGTGAAGTAAATGCCATTGTTAGAACTTTTTAAGGGTAACCATTTGTCTTGTATGCATTTCTTTTCCATATTTTGAAAATAATCATAAAAAAATAGATTAGATGATATTATTGGGACCATTCTTTTATGGTTTAATTATGAGTCTTGTTTGCATAGCTTTATCATCTTTTGAAGATAATCAAACTATTACTTTAACATGGAATGCTTTTGATAAGTTCCACCCCTACCTTCATAAGATGATAAATACACATAAAAATATATATATTAAGCTACTTCACCAAAGAAAATGAAATGCACGTATAAAAATATAGTAGAATAAAATTGATGTGACATGGTGCACGGGTTGGTGGACTCACATGTTCACATTTATAGTCATGCTTATGTATCACGAGTTTGACCAACAACTTACTCATTTCATACTTAGCCACTTTTTGGATTGCGGGTTCTCGGGTTAGCAGGCTCAAAATTGCGCTTCTATTGTTACGTGTCCTTCAAACAACACTCGAAGTTCTGCGATATACAAATTGACAAGTGAAATCCTAGGCTGGTGGGCTCAAGATTGTGCTTATATTATAAATTTTGAATAAGCCTTAAAAAATTATTTAGTTACAATCCATTGTCATCCCTATCGCTCCCCAGGCTCTCCAACCAACACAAGCGCTCAACCTCATGTTTTGTCAAAGGCCAGAAAGTAGTATAAGTAGGGATGATAGGACGTGAAAAGGTATCAGATCCATTATTTGGAGAGAGTCTCTATATCCATTTCCAGATCCATACACAAATTCTCTAGCCGTAGATATACTTCCATTGCTGGGAGCATGCCCTCCAATTATAGATCCTGGGAATCGAAACCCCGGGGACATAAAATCCAATAGAGGGCAAAGGGGTCGTGAGAGCAAGACAATAAGAAGTATAGACGATGGGAAGAACATTAGAGGAAGGAGTAAGAGTAGCAGGACCAAGAACTAGTTAAGGTGACAACTTAGGGTGGACTCTAAGCATCGTCTATACTACCTAGGCTTCAGGAAAAACATTTGCAGTGTATTATCACTCCAAGAGTCACTCCCAGACTGCAAATGAGAGTAATATTGGTAAAATAGAAATGTAAATGGATTAAAATAGTTTGAATAGGTGGATCAACATGAAAATATTAAAAGGGAGGGAATCCGACTACTGCAAATACATTCCATTGGACATGGAGTCATAACATTATGCAGATCACAGGAAATCATACTGCCTACCAGACGAAAATCTTATGCAAATATGGATAGAAGAATAGAAGGTAAACGAAGAGAAGAATATCCACATAACACAGATCCTTTCTGTAATAGAGATTAAAGAGTGTTTGAACAATAATCTATGATTAATAAGCAATTACCACAAACCCTTTGCAGCTCATGAATTCATTAACCAAAGGCAACTTTTGATCTTCAAAATCTGTAAATATTACTCAAGAAAGATGATAATAAAGAATGGAAAAAAGATAAAAACAGTCTAGTATCACAACTTTTATGAATCTCTAATGGCAGAAATTCCTACAATACATGCCCTCAAGATTACAAATGAACAGTTCAATTGGTCCTCTAGATCTCTCCTCTCTTGGACCATGAATCCAACCCCTCTCCAAGAGCTCTCTCCTTCATTAAATATAAAATAACATCCAAATATCCTTATGATTTTGAATCCCATCTCTTTCATTGGATTCTAAGCCTTGGAGATAGGTGGCAACAATCAAAGAGACAAAAATCCAACAAACTACTAATTTTTAGGAAATTGTTGGAAGTCTTTAATGAATTGTTTCCAACTCATTGCATGAGGTCTTAATGGAGATAAGACATTGGGGCAGGTGTCCCTTGACATTTAACTGATCCATGAGAAGTCATTCGAACCCTCCTTGACAACTGGAAACCTCCCAACAAGGAGAATATCCAATCAACTATGCAAAACAGAGAATTGGCAACTCATTCCGTAGTGCATTTGTGTTTTAATTGTTTCTTTCAATTTACAAACTAGGTCAGGCTGAAATTTGGTCAGCAAGTCAACAGGGATATCATATTCCTCCACAATTTTTTTAGAGAAATCCACTTTGTCATTTTTGTTTTATGATCAAATTGGTAACAGTAACCACTACAAGAAATTTTGTAGCGCCACTGTAAAACAGTTCTGCAGATTTCATAGTGCCACTCCTAAAAAACTCTACGGATTTCGTAGCGCCACTCCTAAAAAATCTTTGCAGATTTCATACCACCACTCTTAAGTAATGACTGTGCAATTTTCGTAGCGCCCCTCCTGAAATAACTCTGCAGATTTGGTAGCGCCATTGCTGAGTTAGGCTAGGAGATTCTGTAACGCATTTTCTGTGTCTAATATCTCTCTAACCATAACACGTTTTGAAAAATTGAGAGAATTTTATTTTATTTGGTATGTGATGAACAACAACCTCCTCCAATTTTCAAAAATACCTTCTCATTTGTTCATAATCCAAGTTTTAAGTTAGTCACTCAAAAACTGCAGAAGCGCAACATGCTCTCAGTAGAAATGCATCGTGGTCTTTGAGAGGGTGTTTGGAGGCCTTCCCAGAGGATTTTTGGTCTGCAAGGGATATGGTTAGAAATATTATGATGTCTGCTACACAATGAAATCATCAAGAACTGCAAACGCCTTCTCAAAACCCCTGAAAAACTGACTTGAAGTCAAGCTGTCCAAAAATACATGAACCCTCTTATAACAATTGTATTTTGGGAAATGATCTCAAATCATAATACAATATTATGTGTTAACATATGGCTCCACAGGGGATGTCATGCTCCCTGTGAGATTCCAAGAACATGCAGTTCCAGTTGCCTTATCCATTGGGCTATGGAGTCATCTGTGCAACTAACCTCTGAAACACTGCCAAAATTTGCCACTTATTTAAGCAAACTGACTGATAAACCTGCTGCAAATTGAAGGAAAGAAAATGCTTGGGAAACAAGTTTATTTCCTACACTACCCTACCTCTAACTAGATCTCCAATTTGATCAGGTAAAGGTAGACTTCCACAACAACCATTCAAGTAATTTTAAGATTGAAATGATCTTGTCTTTACCACTGACCAATAGATAATAACTGAAATGTAACAACAGTGATAAAAACTCCTTCAAGAAACAATACTCACCTAGAAGTGTTGGTGAGTTAATGAAATCTGAATTTTTTGGATGATGTGAAAAATATGACTCCAACAAGGATGCAAATGAATCTTTGAAAGCATGTTGATCTACATAAAACAACTGCTCATCCATGAATGTCTTTCTGCTTGAAAACTGATAACCTTCTAGTTCCCTTGTGATTAGATCTTGATCATCAGTAGCAACAAATCCCTATTCAGAATATTGATCACAGGATAATGGTAAAGTATGGTTTAAAACATATTGATTATGATCAGCTAGAAACATGTAATTATTTATGCAATCATCATCTACTGTATGCTCAGCATGGTTTGAAAACTGATCATAAGCTTGGCATGCATACCTATCCATAGAAAAATCTGCAAAAACTGAAGAATTTGGTTCCCAATCTAAAATATACTTACATCCTTGTTGTTGTTCCAAATCTACTACATACTCGTTGTCTTCTTGCTCAAAATATGAAACATACTAACAGTGTTTCTGCTTATGTGCATGGAAATTTTTAGAATAAGCTGGATCTCAAATTCTCTTGGAAGCACAAATGTTCTCCTCAACTTCTCCAACATCTTCAAATAAGCTTCTTAATGATGAAGGTTTCCTTTCTCTCAGGAGAAGGACAAGGTCTGGATACTGAGCCATAACATAGAACACCATGGCAACAGTCTCTGTAGGCCAAATCTCCAAGGACATGCTATGATAAATGCTCTAGAACCTCCTATTAAAGACGAAAAAAACTTCTTCCTCTCCTCTCCTCAAATCATAAAAATTAACAAGGTATTGATTAAGAGACTTGTTCTCACCGCAACACTTTGAAAAAAAATTGCTTAACTCGATCCAAGAACAAATGGAATCAACTTTCAAACTCTTAAACCACACAACAACATCTCTGAACAAAGATTTGGAGAACAACCTCATAATAAAATCATCATGTATTATCTCAAATCGATCAATAAATTCACGAAGGCCCCCAAGTGACTCTCAGTTGTAACATGATCCTCTCTAGAAAACCGGGGAAGATAGTCAAGGAAATTAAGAGGATAAGGATGAAGATGATATGGCAGCCTTAAACGTTTAAACATCTTCATCCTAATTCTAGTTTGAAAAGCAGTGGGATGAACATGAGGATAAACAAGCTCATGGAAAGGCTCAATAATAATTGAAGATAATGAGATTTGAGAAGGTTTTGAATCAGTTTTATCATTCTCATGGTCACAAGGCTGAGTATGATCAGGAGGGATGGAGATATAAACCTCATTCTTCTCAATAGGCTGAAATGAAGGTTCATGACCAACCTCGACAACACAAGCAGGCTGCAAATTTTCTTCTAGCAAGGATGGATATATAAAATAAGGTTGATGCTCATCTGAATAAACAAAGCACAATATGATCCTCTTTATATGTGAAGGGAAAAGAAAAAATGAGCTGATAAAGAACAAAAAAAGTTCATGAAGAAAGCTCATGAGCTGATACCTAGTCATCCCATTTCCTATGGTCATCTTTCTATCAATAGGATCCTCCCCAGTGGAGTCTTTGATTTGTGGAGTCACTACATAGATGAATACAATCAAATTTTTGTATTCCTCTCTTGTCTACCATCAAGAGTTGGATCTATGTCATTCTCTTAGGAAAGCTAGCTTCACACTTCGATCCCCGACAGCGACTCCAAAAATGTTATCACTCCAAGAGTCACTCCTAGACTGCAAATGAGAGTAAGCTTGGTAACATAGAAATGTAAATGGATTAAAATAGTTTGAATAGGTGGATCAACATGAAAAGAGTAAAAGGGAGGGCATCATACTACTGCAAATATATTCCATTGGGCATGGAGTCATAACATTATGCAGATCATAGGCAATTAGGCTGCCTACCAGACAAAAAGCTTATGCAAATATGGATAGACGAATATAAGGTAAACAAAGAGAAGAATATCCACATAACGAAGATCCTTTCTGTAATATAGATTAAAGAGTGCTTGAACAATAATCTATGATTAACAAGCAATTACCACGAATTCTTTGCAACTCATGAATTCATTAACCAAAGACAACTTTTGATCTTCAAAATCTGTAAATATTACTCAAGCAAGATGATAAGAAAGAATGGAAACAAGATAAAAACAATCTGTTATCACAACTTTCATAAATCTCTAATGGCATAAATGCCTACAATACATGCCCTCAAGCTTAAAAATGAGCAACTCAACTGGTCCTCTAGATATCTCCTCTCTTGGATCATGAATCCAATCCCTTTCCAAGAGATCTCTCCTTCATTAAATAGAAAATAACATCCAAATCTCATTAGAATCCCATCTCTTTCATTGGATTCTAAGCCTTGGAGATAGGTTTGCAACAATCAAAGAGACAAAAATCCAACAAACTGCTAATTTTTAAGAAATTGTTGGAAGTCTTTAATGAATTGTTTCCAACTCACTGCATGTGGTCTTAATGGAGCTAAGAATTAGTTGCAGTTGTCCTTTGACATCTAAATGATCCATGAGAATTAATTCGAACCCTCCTTGACATCTAGCAACCTCCCAACAAGGCGAATATCCAATCAACTATGCAAAACAAAGAATTGACAACACATTTTGTAGCGCACTGGTGTTTTAATTGTTTCTCTCAATATACAAACTGGGTCAGGCTGAAATTTGGTCAACAAGTCAACATGGATATCATATTTCTCGGCAATTTTTTTTAAAGAAACCCACTTCGTCGTTTTGGTTTTATGATCAAATTGGTAATAGTGACTGCTACAAGAAATACCATAGCGCCACTGTAAAACAATTCTATAGATTTCATAGTACCACTCCTAAAACAACTGTACGAATTTTGTAGTGCCACTCCTAAAAAAACTTTGTGTATTTTGTAGCGCCACTCCTGAGTAATGACTGTGCATTTTCCGTAGCACCCCTTCTGAAATAAGTCTGCAAATTCGGTAGCGCCATTGCTGAGTTAGGCTAGGAGATTTCGTAGCGCCTTTTCTGTGTCTAATATCTTTCTATCCATAACACGTTTTGAAAAACTGAGAGAGGTTTTTGTTATTTGTTATGTGATGAACAAAAACCTCCTCCATTTTTCAAAAATACCTTCTCATTTTTTCATAATCCAAGTTTTAAGTTAGTCACTCAAAAATTGCAGAAGCGCAACGTGCTCTCAACAGAAATGTAGTGTGGTCTTTGAGAGTGTGTTTGGAGGCCTTCCCAAAAGATTTTTGGGCTGCAAGAGATATGGCTGGAAAGAGTATGATGTATGCTACACAATGGAATCATTAAGAACTACAAACGCCTTCTCAAACCCCCTAAAAAATTGACTTGAAATCAAGCTGTCCAAAAATACATGAACCCTCCTATAGCAATTGTATTTTGAGAAATTATCTCAAATCATAATACAATATTATGTGTTAACAAGACATGCGACAAACTAGGTAGAACACAAATTGGCAACACACACTAGTGGAAATGACACCATTACGTTGGACAACACCGACGCCAAGTATTACATCCGCGGAATCACAGGTCATTGCTCTGTGGGCATGAAGCTCACTATCACCGTTGGCGCGACCTCCACTACAAAGAGAAACAGAACGTCATCCCCCTCGTCCACCCCATCTCCATCATCCGCCACACCCCCCACACCAAGTGCCTCATTGCCTTCCCCATTATATTAAAAGTAAATTAAAAGTTAATTTACCCGGAAAGATTATTCTCAACTTATAGTTGTAGAACAAGATTATCCTCAGCTTAATTGTATCACGGACAAGTGCAAAATATGCTTAGATGTATTAATTTAATACCATTTAAACTAAATAGTTCAAATTCGTTTGTGGCAATGCCATAGCCAAAGAATACATTGCCACAATCAAATTCTATCAGTGCTTTCTTTTTATCTACTTTTCAACATTGTAGTTTCTCTTAATCTTGTTCATGTTCTGCTATTTTTACTAATTAAATATATTTAAAAAATAAATATTTATTAATATTAATATATCATGTCCCCGGATGGGGTGACACGACGCGCAATTATGCCACGCGGGATCAGGCCGGGATGCGGTATTAATGCATCTATCGGCCAACATCCCCTCCGACTTTAACTTGCCATGGATATGAGTAGGTACATTCAAGCGACGAGGCCCCTCATGCAATGGAAGGGTACCAGCCATCAGCGCACTAACCAGCAGGCTTTAATGGCCATGGTGGTCATATTAGCACTAGTCCTCATCGCCTAGGTCGACAGAGCAAAGCACCAGTCGCTCTTTGCAGCCTCCACTCCACTGGAACAACAGAATTGCCACAGCTTCTCCTCCACTCCACTGGAATAGTGGCAGCACCCGGTGACCTCGTTAGTGTTCTGGAGCAAAGCGACCTTTCGGGAAAGCACTCTGGCAATCCACTGGACCCCCACCATGCCCAGAGCGAGAGGGAAGCCGTGCAGGGGAGCTACCTGGTACACGACTGAATCACGGCGCCAGAGGAAAAAGAATTTTGAGAAAGCCATAGAAATGGCAGCCAAACGAAGGAGAAAGACACCACGAACTCCTCCAATGGCGTATGTGGAAGAAGTTACCCCGGAGGATGGCATGGAGAGAGTCCCTGAGCACACTCTGTTCATAGTGCTGGATAACTGGAACCCACCTTCGGAATTTGGTCCAGACAGTAAGCCTCCGCCTGCAAGCATTCTGCCCAGTCCCAATGCCACCAGCTTAGAGGAGCCTTACCCCACCTGCTACGTCGAAGAGGAGATTCCTCTTGAACCACCCATGTAGGTGGCGTTGCAAGCACACAATCAACAGGTGCACATGCATCAGGAAGCAAACGAGACCATTCCCACGGGGTCAATTGATAGCCAAGCTAGGAGCAGCCACTCTTAGCCGACTCGGGGTACCTCAATCTCATTTTTGAGGTGAGGAGTCTATTGGATGACCAGATCTTCCACCTTGCACGAATTGACCAGAGACTCGACATGCTCTTCGCGGATCACTCCAAAACTCTTCCAAAGAGACAATGCCCAACATGCGCGCGAGCCTATGCGTTCCCAACAGGATGGCGGCAACACGAGGATGAGGACAAGCACGCAGGCTCAAAGGTTAAATGATGCTCAAGACTAGAATTTGCTTTTTTTTTCTATAATCTAGGCTTTGGGCCAGTTAGCTCTCAGTTTTCTTAGAACTAATTCATGACATCCAGTTCCATCTTCATGACTGATAGTCCTGGTTTCCTCGGGCAGGACGACGCACTGTTAATTTTGTTAATTTTGTGAATGGGGTAACACATGGCAAGGGATGCCCAACTGTCCCGATTTCCTGTTTAGGCGGGACAACTGGCATCACAAATAGCTACTGTATTTTTCTTATGGTAATATAACAGGTTCCATATTTTTACTTAAAAAAAAATATATTAATATATCATGGACAAGTGCAAAGTTAATTTACTATTCAACTTATAGTTGCAGAACAAGATTATCCTCAACTTAATTGTATCATGGACAAGTGCAAAATATGCTCAAATGTATTAATTTAATACCATTTAAACTAAGTAGTTCAAATTTGTTTGTGGCAATGCCTTCTAGCCAAAGAATACAATGCCACAACCAAATTCTATCAATGCTTTCTTTTTATTTACTTTTCAACATTGTAGTTTCTCTTAATCTTGTTCATGTTCTGCTTTTTTACTAATTAAATATATTTAAAAATGAATATTTATTACAAATAATCATCCCTTTAATACAAATACACATACAAATAAATGGAATATTTATTATTAGCGAAAACTATTTCTATTTTTATGATTTTTGAGGGATAAACATAAACATATTTCTTTTTCCCCTCTACTTTAGCTTTTTGGTTGCTTTGCTTAGTCGTTTTTTCCGAAAATGTCTAGGTGCGTGGGTTGACGGATTCACGGGTTCACATTTATAGTCATGCTTCTATATCACAAGTCCGACTGACGACTTCCTCATTCCATACTTAGCCACTTTTTTGATCGTGGATTCCTGGGCTAGTGGGCTCAAAATTGCGCTTCTATTGTTTCGTGTCCTCCAAAAAACACTCGACGTTCCGTGATATAAAAATTGATAGTTGAACTCCCAGGCCGGCGGGCTCAATATTGCGCTTATATTATAAATTTTGAAGAAGCCTTAAAAACTAATTAAGTTTTAAAAATAAAAAAGTTTATTTTATATTATTAAGGGTTGATCATGTTAAAATGAAATGTTCATGATACCATTAACTTTAATTATCGTAATTATTACTTTATTTTCTTAAAATTTAATTTCTGAATTACTATCTCAAGCTTCCATATAACCATTCGCTTACATATTTTAATAAACTTTAACGGAATTTAAACTTTATGGTCTCAAACTTCCATATAACCATTAGTTTTCATAGATATTTTAATAAAATCTAGATATTTATTTTAATTTTAAACATGTATTTTAAAAAAAATAATTTAAATTATTCAAATTAAAATGAATAATTTTTTTTAATAATTTCATTATTATAAAATTTATCTTAATTTTATAAGAATATAAAATTTAATATAATTGTGTTTTTTTTAATATTTTTATAATTGAATTTTAAAATTTTTAACTAATTTTTTTAATTTTATGGTAAATACAATCTGAGTAAAAATCAAAATTTATTTTGAATATTTTATTTACTTTTAATTTAAATTTCAAATAAGAGTAGTTAATTTTAAGTTTTGAAAAAACTTTACTGTGTATTTTTTATTATAACTTTTTATTGATGTCTAATAAACTTTCTCATCTATATAAACTTGGTTGTATTTTTTGGGCGATATCTAATAAACTTTGAATGGGATAAATAAATTGTATTTGTTATTATTATATTTTGCATG
>CBVK0102290876.1:0-18234 GCA_900067695.1 Picea abies | reverse complement strand
TAATATATTAATTGAATTTAAAAGGTGTGATATATTAAATTATAGTGATAGTTGTGTTTTTTATTTTGAAAATATGAGGGAGGGTGTAAGATTGAATGGTGGGATACACCCAATAATTGTCTTCATTTAATCTTTATCCTTTAACAAATTAGTTAAACTCCAATGGACATCAAGGAAGGGCCTCTTCAATAGCCAGAGTCGGGCTTCTGAAATTCAAGACTCTGCTTCCTCACACCAGTGAATGTTTTTCAAGGTTTTTTGGCTTCTAGGCCAATTTGTAAAAGATGTAGTTTGCTTAAATGACCAAGATTCCAAAATGGAGAGAGCTCCATTTTTTGATGTTTTAGTGATAGAAATGTGTTCAGGCCTTGAGACTTTTTTTGATAGCCTATAAGACTGTTGTTTGCTTAGACACAATTTTTCTGATATGTTTCCACTTAAGTCCCGATTTAAAACAAAAAAAAAAAAACTAAAACTAAGCACAAATTCCAAATATTAAATTATTAATATTAAATATTGATATTGTACACTTTAATTACATAAAATTATTAAAGGATGTTAAATCCATTTTTTTAAAAATGTATGATCGATATAAGCTTCATTCTCTTTTATAAGGTGATATCTAATAAACTTGGAATAGGATAATAATTTTGTTTATTATTATTATATTTTGTATCTTTGTGTTTATTATTATTTGTTTTTTCCGAAAATGTCTAGGTGCACGGCTTGGCAGACTCATGAGTTCACATTTATAGTCATGCTTCTATATCACAAGTCCGACCGACGACTTCCTCATTCCATACTTAACCACTTTTTGGACCGCGGGTTCTCGGGTTGGCGGGCTCAAAATTGTGCTTCTATTGTTCTATGTCCTCCAAACAACACCCAGAGTTTCGCGACTAGCAGGATCAAGATTGAGCTTATATTATAAATTTTGAAGAAGCCTTAAAAAGTAATTTAGTTATAAAAAAAAATGTTTTATATTATTAACTTTAATTATGGTAATTCTTACTTTAATTTGTTAAAATTTAACTTCTGAATTACTATCTCAAGCTTCCATATAACCATCTGCTTACATATTTTAATAAACTTTAGCGAAATTTAAACTTTATGGTCTCAAACCTCCATATAATCATTACCTTTCACAGATATTTTAATAAAATCTAGATATTTATTTTAATTTTAAACATATATTTTTTAAAATATAATTTTAATTATTCAAATTAAAATGAATAAAATTTTTATATTACTTTTTTTTTTGTTTGGTAAATTAGTAGTTGTATTAGGGCCTTCTTGAAAACTTTACAAGCTGTCTATCATGCGGGGCAACAATGCCCATCTAGGAAACCACTGTTGGCACTTGTCCAAACAAAAACATAGTATTGCATGCAAAAACTACAGTGCCATGCAGGGCGATAAGCTGAGAGTAAACTAAACAGACTGGTTGTCTATAAACTAAACAAAGTTGGCTATGAAAAACATGAGATAAAACCTGAAACAAGAGAACATTAGAAACCTGGACCAAGCCTTGGGCTCGCGAAAGCCCGAGTCTTCTTCATTTTGCCCCTATCTTGATTAGCAATTGCCTGTCGGAGGTCCTGTAGAAAGGACATCAGAATGCCCATCCTGCTCCATCGCTCGACATCCTTTTGTTGCAAATCCTAAAGTGCAGACTTGATGTCTTCTTGTCCTGTGGTGAGCTCACGCAGTGAAGCTGTGATCACTTCCCGATCAGCACACTTATTGTAGGTAAATCAAAGTGGGGAGTCAGACGAGGTGGAGGGAAGGGGTGAGGGAGCGGAGGTAACTTCAAAGTGTTGGTGAGGTGGGGAGAAAGGAGGTGGCGACCGATGAGGTGGAGAGGGGGCGGGAGGTGTGTAGCCCAGAGAATTCCCCAAGCTGTCAAACCACTCTACTCGGAATCCATAGGGGTTTGAGAGCGGTGACAGGTCTTGGGTGACCTCTTGAATTGGCTCTGTGGGAGGGGGAGCTATGATGGGAGCCAAGATAAGGAGGGAATTGTTATTAGATGGAGGGTCGGAATTTGGCACCTCCTTGCCCCTAACTGCGTACCAAGCTGCTCCTCTCCTGGATTTATCTCTCAGATGGGGCATGGCGAGGGCTATCGGTGTCTTGGGTATGAAAATGCATAGGAGAAGCCAAAAGGTCCATGAGAGCAAGTGCAGAGCACTCCAAAGAGGGAGAAGAAGAGGAATTCAGGGTGGCTAGAGAGGGAGAGCACTGAGAAATGAAGGAGGAAGAATACTCCCGAGCTCGGTTGTAGGAGTACCATATTTGGGGAGAGGAAGTGACAGGTGAGGCGACCTGCACGACGCCATGGGATTTCTCACGCTGCAAGGCTTCTAGATTGTGCGGTAGGTTGGCCGCAAGTGTGGTCTGAGGGGTGGCGACGACTGCAATTAAGCCCAGAGGTGATGTGCTGGGTGAGCGAGTTCCATCGAGCACCAACTGGCTGGTTGTCTGGCTAGGTGGCCTCCCCGTGGCTTGTCCATGCATTGTGCCTGGTAGCACCCCATCCAGGTACTTTTATTTATTAATAATTTCATTATTATAAAATTTATTTTAATTTTATAAGAATATAAAATTTAATATAATTGTGTTTAATTAATATTTTCATAATTGAATTTTAAAATTTTTAACTAAATTTTTTAAGTTTATGGTAAATACACTCTGTTATGGTAAATACACTCTGAGTAAAAATTAAAATTTATTTTGACTGATTTTTTTTTTTTTTAATTTAAACTTCAAATACAATTAACAAAATTTGAAAATGAGAATAGTTAAATTTAAGTTTTACAAAAACTTTACTGTGTACTTTTGATTATAACTTTGTACAATTTAATTACATAAAATTACTAAAAGATGTTAAATCCATATTTTTTAAATGTATGATCGATATAAACTTCATTCTCTTTTATGAAGTGATATCTATATAAACTTGGTTGTGTTTTTTGGGTGATATCTAATAAACTTTGAATGGGATAAAAAATTTGTATTTATTATTATTATATTTTGCATGTTTGTATTAGTAATATATTAATTGAATTTAAAAGGTGTGATATATTAAGTTATAGTGATAGGTGTTTTTTATTTTGAAAATATGAGGGAGGGTGTAAGATTGGATGGTGGGATACACCCAATATTTGTCTTCGTTTAATCTTTATCCTTTAATAAATTAGTTATTGAACTATTAATTACTGATGAGAGATATTATTGACGGATGGTGATACCTATCAACTATCTAACTTTATCTAAAAACATTATTTTCAAATATTAAATTATTAATATTGTACAATTTAATTACATAAAATTATTAAAGGATGTTAATTTTTTTTTTTTTTTTAAATGTATGATCCATATAAACTTTGTTCTCTTTTATGAGGTGATATCTAATAAACTTGGAATGGAATAATAACTATGTTTATTATTATTATATTTTGTATCTTTGTGTTTATCATTATTCGTTTTTTTGAAAATGTCTAGGTGCGTGGGTTGACTGACTCACGTGTTCACATTTATAGTCATGCTTATGTATCAAGAGTCCAACCGATGACTTCTTTATTTCATACTTAGCCACTTTTTGGATCCCGGGTTCCCGAGATAGCAAGCTCAAAATTGTGCTTCTATTGTTTTGTGTCATCCAAATAGCACCCAGAGTTCCGCGATATACAAATTGACAAGCGAACTCCTGGGCTGGCGAACTATAAACTTTAACGAAATTTAAACTTTACGGTCTCAAACTTCCCTATAACCATTAGCTTTCATAAATATTTTAATAAAATCTAGATATTTATTTTAATTTTAAACATGTATTTTTTTTAAAATAATTTTAATTATTCAAATTAAACTGAATATTTTTTTTTAATAATTTCATTATTAATCTAAATTTTATAAGAATATAAAATTTAATATAAATGTGTTTTTTTTTAAATATTTTTATAATTGAATTTTAAAATTTTTAACTAATTTTTTTAAGTTTATGGTAAATACAATCTGAGTAAAAATCAAAATTTATTTTGAATATATATATATATATATATATATATATATTTTAATTTAAATTTCAAATAAAATTAAGAAAATTTGAAAATAAGAATAATTAATTTTAAGTTTAAAAAAACCTTTATTGTGTTATTTTGATTATAACTTTTTATTGATGTCTAATAAATTTTCTCATTTATATAAACTTGGTTGTATTTTTTGGGTAATATCTAATTAACTTTGAATGGGATAAAAAAAAAGTATTTATTATTATTATATTTTGCATGTTTGTTTTAGTAATATATTAATTGAATTTTGTTTTAGTTAGATTTGAAATTACGAATTAGGCCTCCAAGCATCAAATGCAAATATGGGGTCGAAACATATGGTAAAATCATTGATTTGACTTGAAATTTATCTATAATACTTCTAATGGTTGAGAATGTGTATTCAATTATTTTTTTACATAGTATTTACACAATTATTTTAGAGATGGCGGACTGTGCGAGCGAGCTAGGGTTTTAACAACGCGAGTGGGCTGGGAGGTCCAATGGCGGCGCCAGGGGGTGGGGAGTCGGCCCCTCCTCCGCCGAACCCGTGCAAAGCGGCCTTTACCAGGATGGTTAATAGTTGCAGGAAGAAATCGACGGTTCCAGCGATCCCGAAATTCATCAAGAAACTTGAGGATATTCCAGTAATAGCTCTTCCTGAAGAGAGACCAATGCAAATCACCCTGGCTCTGGCCCAGCGTGGTCTCGTGGGGCAGTTCATGGGCCTATGGCCGTCCTCTAAAACCACTGACGATTGGATCCAGCGCAACTGGAAACCAAATCTGACACATGGGGTTACCTGCTACCCTGTAGGGAGAGGGTATTTCGTTTTTGAATTTATTTCTGAAGAGGACCGAGACCTAATTTTCAGGAACGACCCCTATTTTATGGGCTCGCAGGGTCTTTATTTGAACAAATGGACTCCGGATTTTGACCCCATGGTGGATACGCCCAAAGAAGTGCCAGTGTGGTTCAGGCTACCTAACCTCCCGATGCACTGCTGGGACTCAGAATCTCTGCAAAGGATAGGGAATGGAGTGGGCAGGTACATAGACAGAGCCGACAATCGCAGACAGTACAGCTGTGCCAGAATATGCGTGGAAGTAGACCTGGAAGCAGGGCTTCCTGAAGCAGTCAAGCTCTCGATTGGCACTTGGACCCATTTCCAGAAACTCAATTATGAGCACCTGCCCTTCAAATGCAGAAACTGTCAGGAGCATGGCCACTTTCAAAGGAATTGTCCTAAAATCCAATCTAACGGGAAAGAGGATGCAGAAGGATGGCAGAAAGTTAAAAGAGGTAAAAACTCGAACAATGCCAGAGGCAAGGATAAAAGGATACAGGAACCTCTAAAGGACAGTCAACCCTCCCACAAAGCACCAGAAGGCCCACAATCCCCCTCAAACCCTCCATCAACAATCGGAAATGAAATTCCTCCCTCGGCTACTCCTGCACCAAATTCGCCCACCAAGTCACTCAAACAGGACAACGAGAATATCAGTCTGAATTCAAATGAAGACATGGAGATACCGGAGGAAGAAGCCGAAGAAGCTAGCATCCCAAAAGGCTCTCCGGAGCAGCCAAAGCGAGGCAGAAAGTCTGAAAAGAAAAGAAGAGAAGAGAAAGCTAATAAGGAAGTGGCCCTAGGAACCCAGTACACTCTCCATGAGATGGCACACACAAGATCAGGAGCTAAGCCGGGGAAACCACCGAAAGGTGGACCCCCTCTCCCTCCAAATAAATAATGCAATACGTCTCCTGGAATTGCAGAGGACTAGGAAGTAAAATAAAAGAAGAAGCCTTACGGGACATAGTAAGGTTGGAACGTCCATAAGTCCTCCTTATCCAGGAGACGAAAATGGAGGAGGCCGCCCTTCTAAGGATAAGCCCCACATTCTGGAAGAAAGGCCCAGGAAAAGCAGTCAGCGCAAGAGGAGCCTCCGGGGGGCTAGCGACCATCTGGGATTCGACTAAACTGGAGCTCATAGAAGAAATCGGCACCATTCATTGGCTTTTCACTAATCTGATCCACAAAGGCTCTGGACACCAGGTAAGCCTCTTCAATTTGTATGTTCCCATTTTACTCAATGAGAAAAAAGACTGTTGGGACTCTTTACATCTGTTTCTTAACAGCCACCATACCAAGAATTTAGTAGTGGCAGGGGACCTAAACGTCACCCTTTCACTGTCCGAGAAGAAAGGGGGTTCTATTGTTCGGGACCCCTCTAGAGAATGGGTCGAAGATTTGATGGCAGATTGGGAGCTGGAAGATATCCCTCCTTCCAATGGTAAATTCACTTGGTCAAATAAACGAGTTGGCCCTGGCCACATAGCCGCCAGGTTGGATCGGTTTCTCATCCAATCCTCCTTCCTCACATTAGGGTTGAGAGCCTCCTCTAAACTCCTTTCTCACTACACCTTTGATCACAAACCCATCTCCCTCTCTATTCGCCCAAGTGCTTCACTAGGCCCCATCCCGTTCAAGTTGTCCCCTCTCTGGCCAGCTCAAAGCGACTTTTTCAACTTGGTCCAGCTTTCTTGGAAAATCCCTGTCACTGGCTCTCCCTTCTTTGTGTGGGAGGAAAAACTCAGACGCCTTAAAGCCTCTCTTAAGAGGTGGGCCAAAAATCTAGCCTCTCCCCTGGAGGAAAGGAGAATAGCTCAGGAAACTTTGGAACTCCATCAACAGGTTATGGAAGAGGCCCCTATCACCCAAACTCTCCTTAAGCAGGAAGCTGACAATCAAAGCAAGCTTCACAAAACTTGCAGAGAAGAAGAAATTTATTGGAGGATGAAGTCTAGGGCGCTATGGCTACAGGATGGCGATAAGAATATAGCCTTCTTTCACAAGCACACCCAAACAAGGATAAATTATAACTCCATAGAGGAAATCCATTGGAAGGAGCAAGTATACAGAGATGCCCACAGCATAAAGGAAGCCACCCATAGCCATTTTAAAAATCTTTATTCGGCAACATCGACGAATGACTTGGACCCACTCGCTTATCCTATTTCAGAGGTGCCAAATCTGATAACTGGGGATGAGAACCATGTGCTGAAAAGACCGATCAGTGATAAGGAAATCAAACAAGTAGTTTTCAGTATGCATCCTGACAAGGCCCCGGGGCTAGATGGATTCACAGCTCGTTTTTTCACTCAGTGTTGGGATATCATCCATAAAGATCTTTGCAAGATGGTCAGGAAATCTCAGGACTGCAACAAATTGGGAGGAAGCACCAATTCGTCATTTCTCGCCCTCATCCCAAAAGAGAAAGGGGCAAAGACTTTTAACAGGTTTAGACCAATTTCTCTATGCAACACCGGGTATAAAATTATTACAAAGATAATTGCAAACAGGATTAAGAAAATCCTTCCAAAGCTGATTCCAGAAAATCAGGGAGGCTTCGTCCGAGGGAGACAAATCCTGGACAATATAATTCTAGTTCAGGAAGCCATTCACACAAGATGTAAAAAATGAGAGAACGGAATGGTATTCAAGTTGGATCTTGCCAATGCCTTTGATCGGGTTCGTCATGATTTCTTGTTTACAGTAATGGGGAAATTCGGGTTCTCCCAAAAGTTTATAGGGTGGATAAAGGCCTGCATTTCTGCACCTTGGATCACCCCCTTGATCAACGGTCGCCCCGCCAACTTCTTTCAAGCCTCTCGGGGGCTCATACAAGGCTGCCCTATGTCCCCTATGCTATATGTTATCCAAGCTACTGTGCTGAGCTATCAGCTACAAAGCTGCCTCCTCAACAGATCTCTTCCTGGAATCCGAATCACCCCTTCCACCAATGAAGTAAGCCACGCTCAGTTCGCAGATGAAACTCTACTTCTGGGAGTGGCCAACACTAAATCAGCCCGGAGCTTCAAGGCTGAACTAGACCTCTATAAATCTTGTTCTGGCAGCGAAATTAACTATAACAAGTGCAAGATCTACGGATGGAATTGTACCCCTCAGGAAATGCAGCATATTGGGTGCATCCTTAATATGGAAGGCCTTACAGTTTGGGATAACTTCAACTACCTCGGGATTCCGATCTTCAAAGGCCGGGCTCTGGTGGCACATTGGCTGCCTCTGGTGGATAAGATCAAACACAAAATCCAAGCTTGGGGAGCCAACTGGCTAAACAGAGCAGGCAAAGTAGTGCTCATGAATTCTGTCCTTTCAAGCCTTCCTATTTACCAGTGCTCAATCCTGATTGCCCCCAAAACAATCACAAACAAGATTGATGCTCTGCTACGAAGATTCCTGTGGGAAGGAGGTAAGAACAATGCGAGAAAACTCCATCTGATTAACTGGTCCAAGGTCAAGTACTCCAAGCTAGAAGGGGGACTGAACATAAGGGATGTTGCTGCTCACAATCTTGCTATGGGAGGTAAGCTGCTCTGGCAAATGATCACTGGAAAACGAACCTGGACCAAGCAAGTCCTCAGGAAAAAATATTTTCGAGGAGACCGAGATCGCTGTCTAGAGAGGCCTCCCAAAGGAACGAAAGGATCCCCGATTTTCCTACTATGCCTTAGAGCTCTTGCCTTTTTCCAATCCAATCTCACTTGGATCCCGGGAAACAGTGCAAAAATTCGTATAATGGAGGACTCCATTCTTGGCGATCCTCTGCTCAAAGGATTCTGGGACATTAAGAATATTGGGGAGTGGCTCTCAGCTAACAATTGTAAGACTCTTTGGGACATCTCCCTTTGGAAAAGTGACCCCCATCTCTCCTGGAAAAAGTGGAATTTAGGGCACTATCCAGAGGAGCTCCATGAAGAAGCTATGACACTGCTCGAGTATCTCCATGGAAAAGCCCCAGTAGGGGTCAACTACAAAGACAAGCGAGGATGGGGTTCCCCCACAAGGAACTATACAGCTGCAGCAGGTTACAAGGCAGCCTTAAACTCTCCCTGGGTCCCCCCAAACCCTGGTCGGTGGAAAGCACTCTGGAGCTTCCCCTCTATCCCCAAAGTGGACCATTTCGCTTGGGCCTTAACCCACAATAGCATTCCAACCTTCAGTATTCTCAAGAAGAGGGGCTGGGAGGGCCCCTCTCGTTGTCCTCTATGCAGAGCCAACAAAGAAACTCCTGAACACCTCCTTTTCGAGAGTGGCTACTCAAGAGAAGTATGGAGTCTCCTTCTGGGTGGAGCCTTGCCTCGCCTTCCCTCCTTGGCCTCTGATTTCTTATACAACTGGCAGTCATTGTCCCCTTTTAACCTACACAAAAAACACCTCCTCAAAACAGTATGGATGTGGATTCCAAAATTCACCTGTTGGAAAATTTGGTTAGAAAGAAATAACAGGATTTTCAATGAAGCAGGTAGACTGCCTTCCCAGGTGGCAATTCAAGCTAGAACGCTGCTGGCAGAAGCATTAAACGGAAAGGCCAATCTTAGGAACTTTGTCCCACTCTCGGGGGAGGAAGACAATTGGATAAAGGACTTCAACCAAAACCATTCTGGTATCACTCAAACCCTTTCAATACCACTTAGGAGTTGGGAAATAAGGTTGGAGGAGCAGGAATTTCTCCTTTGGAGGTCGTCCCTCAATGAATGGTGCCTCTTCTTCGACGAGGCCTCGAAAGGTAATCTGGGTCAGGCAGGAGGTGGGGGAATCATTATTGACCCTTCAGGCATCACTCACACGGTGTACGCGTGGGGGCTAGGCCACGCTACCAACAATCAAGCGGAGTTTCTCGCGCTGTGGCAAGGTCTCCACCATGCATTAAATTTGGGAATCCAATCAATTAGAATTTTCGGTGACTCCAAGCAGGTCTTGGAAACTCTAATATCTAAAAAAAAGCCTAAGGACTGATCTTTAGCCCAGCTGTACAGGAAATCCGCCATCCTCCTCAGTCAATTCAAGGAATCTCATATCCATCACGTGCTAAGAACTCTGAATGGCCAAGCTTATATTCAAGCGAATATTGGCTCCCTTCTGCGCAAAGGACTACTAAAGGTAAATGAAGAGACGTCCACTCATGCCATCCCTTAATCCCTCTGGTTCCCGAGCTCTGAAACTCCACGTGAACAACTTGAAGTACCAGCAGATTCCTATCTCCTTCATCATGCCGTCGGACGAGTTACCCTCTGCCCAAAGATTGCAATCCGACTCGGGCTGGGCGGATCCTCGGGGAATAGCCTTGTTTCCCCCTATTAAGTGGCAGGCTGCTCTTCTAGTTCTCATCCTTTGTGTTTACTCGATCCCCTCTGGCCTCCTCCTGTTTAGAATCTTCAGTGCGATGGACAAGAAGGCCTCTGCGTCCAAGTCGAGCCTCTCACCTCAGGAATGTATCGAGCTTCTCAGGACTGAACTGGAGAGCATCAAAGCTACCACTGCCAAGAACAAGTGGGAAATGCTGGCAATAGAGATGCAGGACATCAAAGACGACCTGTCGGACGAACTCCAAGCTGGATTGAAAGATGCTGCAAATTTATTGGGAGATCTTGGGAAAAGGCTTGTTGCGCTGAAACTCCAGGTGGAAGGGCTCACCTTTGCCCTTGGCAAGATCTCTGATGCCACGGCTGAAGCCTCTTCCAAGAAAGGCCGTTAACCCCGCCCTTGACTCTAGACAGCAAGTTCCAGGATGGCATGAGGTTTTCAGAAGCCCGTTTGTTGGTTAAGTTTTAGTAGAGGCAGCCTATTCGACATGTAATCATATCAAGAATGTTTAGGTTCGCTAGTAAGAACAGGTCCTCTGAGCAATAGCTCACTTTTGAATATGTAAGGGTTGGCAGCCCTCTCTGCCTCTTTTCAAATAAAAAAACCTCATAACCGATTTTGTTAAAATATATATATATATATATATTAATTGAATTTAAAAGGTGTGATTTATTAAATTATAGTGATAGTTGTATTTTTTATTTTGAAAATATGAGGGAGGATGTAAGATTGGATGGTGAGATACACCCAATAATTGTCTTCGTTTAATCTTTATCCTTTAATAAATTAGTTAAACTCCAATGGAGATCAAGGAAGGGCATCTTCAACAGACAGAGCAGGGCTTCTGAAATTCAAGACTCTGCTTCCTCACACCAGTGAATGTTTTTCAAGGTTTTTTGGCTTCTAGGCCAATTTGTAAAAGAAGTAGTTTGCTTAAATGACCAAGATTCCAAAATGGAGAGAGCTCCAATTTTTGATGTTTTAGTGATAGAAATGTGTTAAGGCCTTGAGACTTTTTTTGATAGCCTATAAGACTGTTGTTTGCTTAGACACAATTTTTCTAATATGTTTCCACTTCGGTCCCGATTTAACAACAACAAAAAAAAACTAAAACTAAACATGAATTCCATATATTAAATTATTAATATTAAATATTAATATTGTACACTTTAATTACATAAAATTATTGAAGGATGTTAAATCCATTTTTTTTAAATGTATGATCGATATAAAATTCGTTCTCTTTTATGGGGTGATATCTAATAAACTTGGAATGGGATAATAACTGTGTTTATTATTATTATATTTTGTATCTTTGTGTTTATTATTATTCTTTTTTTCTGAAAATTTCTAGGTGCAGGGGTTGGCGGACTCACGGGTTCACATTTATAGTCATGCTTTTGTATCATGAGTTCGACTGATGACTTCCTCATTCCATACTTAGCCACTTTTTGGACCGCGGGTTCCTGGGCGGGCAAACACAAAATTGTGCTTCTATTGTTCTCTGTCCTCCAAACAACACCCAAAGTTTCGCGACTAGCGGGCTCAAGATTGAGCTTATATTATAAATTTTGAAGAAGCCTTAAAAAATATTTTAGTTATAAAAATAAAAAATAAAATATTTTATATTATTAACTTTAATTATGGTAATTCTTACTTTATTTTCTTAAAATTTAACTTCTGACTTACTATCTCAAGCTTCCATATAACCATTCGCTTACATATTTTAATAAACATTAACACAATTTAAAATTTATGGTCTCAAACTTCCATATAACCATTACCTTTCATAGATATTTTAATAAAATCTAGATATTTGTTTTAATTTTAAACATGTATTTTTAAAAAATTAATTTAAATTATTTAAATTAAAATGAATAAAATTTTTATAATACTTTTTTTTTGTTTGTAAATTAGTAGTTGTATTAGGGCCTTCTTGAAAAAGTTACAAGTTGTCTATCATGCATGACAACAGTGCCCATCTGGGAAACCACTGTTGGCACTTGTCCAAAAAATAGAGTGCCACTTGACCAAATAAAAACATAGTGTGAAATGCAAAAACTGTAGTGCCACACAGGGCGATAAGCTGAGAGTAAATTAAACAGAGCGGTTGTTTGTAAACTAAACAAAGCTGGATATGAAAAACAAGAGCTAAAACCTAAAACAAGAGAACATTAGAAACCTGGACCAAACCTTGGGCCCTTGAAAGCCTAGGTCTTCTTCATTTTGCCCATGTCTCGATCCACAATATCCTGTCAGAGGTCCTGTAGAAAGGACATCAGAATGTCCACCCTGCTCCATCGCTCGGCGTCCTTCTGCTGCAAATCCCGAAGTGCGGACTTGATGTCCTCTTGTCCTCTGGTGAGCTCGCGCAGTGAAGCTGTGATCACTTCCCAATCGGCACACTTGTTGTAGGTAAATCAAAGTGGGGAGTCGGACGAGGTGGAGGGAAGGGGTGAGGGAGCAGAGGTAGCTTCAAAGTGATGGTGAGGTGGGGACAAAGGAGGTGGTGGCCGACGAGGTGGAGAGGGGAGGGAGAGGTGTGTAGCCCAGAGAATTCTCCAGGTTGTCAAACCATTCTACCCGGCAGCCATAGGGATTTGAGAGAAGTGACAGGTCCTGGGTGACCTCTTGAATTGGCTTTGCAGGAGGGGGAGCTATGATGGGATCCAAGACATGGAGGGCATCGTTATCAGGTGGAGGGTCAGAATTCGGGGCATGGCGGGGGCTATCGGTGGCTTGGGGACGAAAACGCAGAGGAGAAGCCGAAGGGTCCATGAGAGCAAGTGCAGAGCACTCCAGAGAGGGAGAAGAAGAGGAATTCAGGGTGGCTAGAGAGGGAGAGTGTTGAGAAACGAAGGAGGAAGAATACTCCCGAGCTCGGTTGTGGGAGTGTCATATCTAGGGAGAGGAAGTGACAGGTGAGGCGACCTACACGACACCATGGGAGTTCTCACACTGCAAGGCTTTCGGATTGTGCGGCAGGATGGCCGCAAGTGTGGTCTAAGGGGTGGCGGCGACTACAATTAATCCCTGAGGTGATGTGTTGGGGGAGCAAGTTCCATCGAGCGCAAATCGGTTGGTTGTCTAGCTAGGTGGCCTCTATGTGGCTTGTCCACGCGTTGTGCCTGGTAGCACCCCATTCGAGGGTCGGTCTTTGGTGTTGGCTATGTTCTTCCAGGCTATCATAAAGGGATGAGAGGAGGTGGGGGTGGGAGAGCATGAGAAGTCCCCTTTCCTCATATCAACACCATAATTTGCCAGCAGAGCAACCACTTGGTTTGTCGATCTTCTAACGTGAGATGGAAAGATTACCTAGTTAGGCTAGAGAATGGATTTGATTCTGAGAAGCCCATTCATAAGTCTCCAACTTGGGGAAATTTTCTCCAGGCCTTCCCCATTAAGGAGATAACAGAGGAGATGGATGACAATTTGTGAGTCTCCTTCTGCAATGATGGGGAAAATCTCTTATTCTTTGGTTGCTTGTAAACCTCTAAGGAGTCCCCAGATTTCTGCAACGTTGTTGGTGTTGTGCCCCAGATTTCCTGCTACAATGTGGAGGATTTCTCCTTTGTTATTGCATATGACTACTCCATAGCCCGTTGGTCCTGGATTCCCTTTGGAGGCCCCATCAAAATTTAGTTTGCGGCACCCTGTTTCTAGTGCCTCCCAAAGGGTGGGGCTAGGCTTGCGATTGGCGTTGGTGCAGGGGCTAGTGGTCAGGGGGTGGAGTTGGAGTTGCCAGGAGTTGAGGATGATACGCTCATTCATTGAGAAATTTAAATCCTGGTCCACCCAGGGATGCAGGGAGATTGTTTCTTTGATGTTAGAGTGAATTGTGGCCTAGACCTCCTACCAATTCCTAGTGGTTGATTTGAAGATTCGTCGATTCCTTTCCTTCCATATTTTCCAGAGAATGAAACTTGGTAAGAGCCGCCAGATTTTATTGAGAATAGGGGATTGGAAAATCGAGGTGCGCCATCCTGCTAAAGTTTCCTGTATGCCTGTATGATTTATGTTTGTGGTTCTCATGAGGCTGGCGCTGTGATCCCAAATGCACGAACTATAGGAGCAAATATTTAGGAGGTGGTTTTGAATTTCCTTCTCTGAACCGCATAACTGACACCAAGAAGGACCAATGAATCCCCTTTTCCTTAAGTTATCCCAGGTGAGAATGTTGTTGTGTGCAGTTAGCTAGAGGAAGGTGTTGATTTTTGGCCAAGATTTTGTTTCCCATATCTTGTTCCAGACTTCTTCTCTCGGTAGGGATCGATGGTCGGCTTTGAGTTGGTAGGCCTCGTGAATATTGAAGGTGCCTGTAGAGGTATGTCCCCATCTGAGGATGTCATTCCCTTGTTGACTTAGAATTTTCCTTGAGTCCAGAGGGGCCAGCAACGGTTGGATGTTTACCTCAGTTGGGATGTTTAGAGCCTCATGGGAATTTTTTCGGGTGCGGTAGATATCTCGATTCTCCGTTGGGTTCCAATAATATGAGACTTTAATTAGGCCTGCTTCTGTCGTGTAGGGAATGAAGGCACTCACATTTGGATCTATGTACAGAGTGGGGAGTTGTTGCCATGAGTCACTCCAAAAGAGGGTCAAGGTTCTGCTCTGCAGTTCCCAAAAAGAGTGGTCTGTAATGAGTCCCCCATTGTTTCTAGCTCCATTCCATATGAGCGAGCCAGGACTTTGACCGTTCCATCTGATGAGTTCTCTTTCTTGTGTTGTGGGGGTGTATTTTTTCCTCCACAGGCACGCCCAAAGGTCTTGGGGTCGCTTTAGCCATCTCCACCAGATTTTTGCACTTAGGACCTTGTGGAGAAGGGTTGGGTCTCTAAGGCCCAACCCCCCTGCTTTCTTTGGTTTGCAAACTTTTTGCTAGCTTACGAGGGTCATTTTGCGTCCTTCTTTAGTACCCTGCCAGAGAAAGCGCCTTTGTATATTTCTTATGGTATTGAGGATGAAATTCGGAGCTGCCAGAGTTGAGAAGGCGTAGATGAGAATAGCTTGAAGTACTGACTTAAGGAGGATGAGGCACCCAAGAAGATTGAGGGATCGAAAAGTCCACAGCTTGAGTTTTTTGTGAAATTTGGAGAGTAAGGCATCCCAGGAAAGATTTCTTAGCAGGTTATCAATGAGGGGGATTCCTAGGTAAACAAATGGTAGGGTGTTGCGAGTGAAACCCAGTAGAAGCGTGAGATGGTTTTGGATCTCTAGAGGCGTATTGAAAAATAAGACCTGTGATTTGGAGAGGTTCACCTCCATGCCCGAAGCTTCGCAAAAGAGGGAGATGATAGAGTTGATGCAGAGGGATTCATGAGCTGTGGGCACTCACAATAGGAGTAGGTCATCCACGAATTGACTGTGGGAGATGGGAGGCGAGATACCATGGGGGGTGAGACCAGAGAGGGAGTGATCTGAGATGGTTTCTTTGAACGTGCAGCTCAGTCCTTCCACCATGATTATGAAGAGGAAGGGGGAGAGCGGGTCCCCTTGTCTTATGCCTCCATGATTATGAAGAGGAAGGGGGAGAGCGGGTCCCCTTGTCTTATGCCTATGAAGGGCAAGAATGGTCTCAAGGGGACTCCATTAATTAGGATGGAAAATAGAGCTGAAGAGGTAAGGTTGACTATCCAGGAGACCCATTTGGGTTCAAAACCAAAGGCAAGGAGAGTATATTTTAAGTAACTCCATCTTAATTTATCAAAGGCTTTTGAGAGATTCAGTTTTAGGAGCATACCTGGGGATTTTTTTGAGTGGAGAGAGTAGATTACTTCATGTGCCAAGATGACACTATCCAAAATTTGTCTGTGTTCCACATAACCTAATTTTTCCTGCGAAATTATGAATAGTAATATGGGTTTGAGATGAGTAGTGATGATCTTCGTGAGGAGTTTGTAGATGACGTTGCAAAGGGAAATGGGTCGAATGTGAGAGGGGTAGGTGATGTGGTTTTCCTTGGGAATGAGTGTGAGGAAGGTGGCATTAAGGGCTTGGAGGACTTGTTATGATCTTCTTGAGTCCTTGATTATTTCCCATACATTTGTTTGGATGATTCTCCAGCAGTGGTGGAATAAATCTAGAGTGAACCCGTCAGGCCCTGGAGCTTTAACTATAGGGGTATCCCATAGGGATTGATCCACCTCCCCATGAGTTATTAGTCTCATTAGGGCCTCATACTTCTCTTTGGTGACCTCCTTGGGAATTTTATTTAGGATGGTCTCGATTGTGCAGGACCGATCTACAGGGGGTTCTAAAAGAAGGTTTTTATAGTAGGAGAGCATTTCCTTTTCAATGTCAGTGTGCTGTTGAATTTTCGTTCCTTGATATGAGACTAGGTGAGTAATGTGATTTGATTGGCACATTTGGATCATGGATCAGTGGAAGCATTTGGTATTTCTTTCACCCTCTTTTAACCATTGGATTCAAGATTTTTGTCTCCAAAGGATTTCTTCCTGCTCCCTTCTTTCAACCAGCTGGTTATTCATATGGGTTTCCTAGTGCTTGAGGGAGTCTGTGAGGCCATGCTGTCTGATTTTCTATTAGAGGCTTTGAATTTTCTGGTTGAGGTTATCATGTGCTTGAAATATGTTGTCGAAGGTGGATTTTTTCCAAGATTTTAGATATTGTTTGAGATTTTTAAGTCTCTGTTGGAATCTGTACATGGGAGTCCCTGTATGGATGGCTACCTCTTTCCACCATGACTTGATATTAGCTTGGAAGTTTGGGTGTGTTAGCTAGAATTTCTCAAAGCGAAATGGCTTTCTTCCAAGAGTGTCACTTATGTTGATACTAAGGAGGATCGACCAGTGATCTAAGCCGGGAGAGTCAATGATCGTGGCGTTCCAGGATATTCCATCCAACATTACAACTTCCAAGATGATGAAGTGATCGAGTCTATAGGAGACCTGTTGAGCCCTTGAGTGCCTATTGGACCATGTGAAAGGTTTGTTGTCTGTACTAACATCGATAAGATTTCAGGATCCTATGAAGTGATTGAAGTGTTTGTTGTCACTTCCCAAAGTGTGTGTGCCCCCCTTTTTTTCCTCCAGGCCTCTTATTATGTTGAAGTCTCCCCCGAGAATCCATCTGTGTGGGCTGATGTGATCGGCTAACCAATCCAGGTGATTGAGGAAGGACTCCTTGTCACCTTGTTTAGTGGGACCGTATACATTTGTAATGTAACCAAGTTTGTTCAAGCTAATGAGGTGAAATGATGTAGTGATGGTCCATTTGGAGGTGAATAATCCATCTAGCATAACTGTGGATGGATTCCAAAGAATTTCTAGTCCACCCATGGTGCCCTTGGCATCAATTTCCATGTGATGGGCGTGCTTCCAACATTTTTTAAGTGTAGAAGAGGCCTCCTCTCTCACACATTTTGTTTCCTACAATATGAGAATATCTAGTTGATCTTTCTTGATTCTCTCCTGGAGCATAGCTTGTTTTTTTTGGCATTCAAGCCCATTATATTGCAGGATAGCATCTTCAAGAGGATGATGGGGGTTGGAGAGGGGGGAAGCTATCTGAGACAAGCTGTATTTGACCGGAGTTGATGAGGAAGTTCTGGACATCTTGAATTGGTTGATTTTTTAGTTTTCAACCTCTTTTTTTCTCATCCTTTGTAGGTTTGTGTGGATCCTTTGTTGTTCCCTTTTGAATTCCAAGGTTTGTGTTGGCTTGGTTTGATCCTCCTGTCGAGGAATTAAGAAATACTTTATGTACTTTACATAGCTGGTCTGGTGGTATGGTGTATAATTGTTGCCTATCAATGCCATATCAATGCCTGCTAGCTCCTGATCTTCCAGGTCTGTGTCTGGATCTCCTATTTCCAGACCAAGTGTGGTGGGAAGGGAGGCATTAGAGGGTGGTGGTTGAGATGGATCTGGGCCTGAAAGATCAGGATTTTCTATGCTTTGGCCTTTATCAGGGTCGGTCTATGGTGCCATTAAGGAGGAGGGTATGTCTATTGGGGTTTGTAGGACCTCAAAGGAGTTCTTGATTGGGGGTCCAGGGGGG
>CBVK0102290826.1:0-10391 GCA_900067695.1 Picea abies | reverse complement strand
GAGGCATTGAGCATATAGATTTATATTGCCTAGTCATTGAATTGCATAGGGGTCATGATTTATTTTTGTTTTTATATATGATGAGATCCTTATAATAATATTTTTATGGCTCTTGGTTTGTAAATTTTATGAGTATCAATTGGCACAATGGTTTAAAAATTTTGATTAAACATTTATACAATGGCGCATGGTTAACACCCGGTGTGGTTACATGTTGAATATGTCAATGGTTTGAAAAATTATAGTTGTGTTGGCGTGTTGGCATAACACTCACCATTTGATTTTTGATTGTGAACTATGTTATGATTGTTTGAACAGATGTTGAATTTGCCAGTTGTACTTTACCATAACTATTGTGCATGGCGGTGAATAACTCCACCACCCTCGCATGCGCACATTAATGCTTCCCCTTTGATCGTTCATTGCTGTTAGACCAAATAGCTATGCTCCTGTGCGTTGGTAAATTCGACCCAAACCCTTACCATGTGCTCGCATCATGGCCCCAGTCGTCCGAGCTGAACCCAATGGGATCCAGGCCCTATTGATGTTTGACAGTGCCCGTAGTGACCTCGAGGAAAATGGGTGGCTTCCATTTATACAAAAAATCGAGGGTTTTAACCTTTGCGTAGCTTGACAATTTGCTTTGACCTTTGATGGCTGTCAAGCCAAGGTCTGTGATGTTCAATTGGAAATTGATGAATAGTTTATCAGTCTTGCTACGGGTTTGCCTGCCACTGGGCAACAATGGTCCAAGAATTGCAAAGTAGAGGAGGTCCCTTGGACACTGCTCTTCTAGTCACGTAAAATTACCTCCTGTGATAAAGGTTTGCCAGTATCTATGATTAAACAACGTTGGCATGATTTATTGATGATAATCAAATAGTTTATCACCTGCGAAGGTCCGTACGGGTTTGTGTTCTTACACCACCTTCATTTTCTTATGGTTTTTATGGGTTATCAGCTCAATATGCCCTATTATTTGCATAGAAGCCTGTTTAAAATGTCAAAGAAGTACAAAAGAAATCAGGCTGATAGTAGCCTTTTTCATTATGGGCTGGTTAGGCTTATTGTTGTATGTCATTTGAGTCTATGCAGAGATTGTTGGAGCAATTTCATTGCTTGGAATGATTTTGAGGATTCAAACCCTCCACAGGTTGACAAACCTGTGGTGATCGAGGACAAGGATGTACCCACAGTACCCTACAACATCCTTCTACCTAAACCCTTGGCCAACTCACCTACCGACCTACCCCACTCTGTGACTAAGGGTGTTGAGACTATTAAGCCTATGGACAAAAAGTCGGAGACAAAACCCACTGTAAAAACCAAAGGAAAAAAGAATGCCCATTTAATTTCACGAATGGAAAGAAATAAGCCAAAACCTCCTGTCGATCCAAACCCTATCGTGTTGAGTGAGGATTCCGACTCGGAAGTAGAGCATTTCTTGGCTAACGAATACCCCTATTCGCAAGTTTTGTGTGTCGAACCCTCGTATGACTTTGTGTCAAACCTACCCCCCTACCTACAAGATGACCCTAACTACCCAGGCATTAAGCTGCCTTGTGAAGCCCCCGGTCATTCATCCAAACCCTCTCCTGCTTTGTCTAAATCTACAGTGTCACCTTGTGATCAATGCAATGCATGGTTAGAGAGGTATTATAATGACGTGCCGATTCTCCAGTCAAAGGTTCAATCTTTGGAGGACCAGGTTTCACTGCTTACTAGTCAAAAGGCTAAGCTACAAGCCACTGATAAGAAACAAAGGATGACAGGCTCCATCTTGTTTAAAAATGTGGAATCAGCCACAACTGTCATGAATTCTAAGTTGGCATAATTGAACAGCCTTCGTTATCACACAGGTATATTTTATCACTTGTTTATATAACGAATTCGAATTCGGTTTTGAATATCTCTGTTTACAGCATTGATTGGCTCAGTTACAGTGTATGCATTCTATACATAGCTTTGCTTTGACTAAAATAGAAGTTCGTTTTCCCAGTTTAGCTTCGATTGGATTTTCATCGATTTGATTGATCTTGGTGTGGGTTTGATTTGTTTGATTTAGTTAAAATGGATGCTCTACTGTCAATTGAAGTCATTTGTATCTATTCTAGACAGGAGCTATTTCTCATATTGCAATTTTGAACACAATCACACTTTGATTCGATTTGGTTATAATGTATACGCTATGATTGGCAACAATTTTGATATGGTTAATTGTTACGGTTTTATGTCCCATATGACTTTCGACCAACAGGAATACAATTCGGATCATTTTCAATATGACTCTGTACAAATACACCCAAATCGTGAATAGATTCAATTCATAACGACTATGCTAAAAACCCAACCGATTAATTTGCATTGGTTTACTATTAGCTCGACCATGTTATCAATTGGATTCGTAATGACAATGGATACTCTGCTTGAATGTGATTTGTAAAACAAGATTGACTATATCCAGATTCACGATTTATTTCTATATTAAACTCAGTCATGATTTGTTTCGATTGTTTGCCCAGTTTGAAATTATAACTTCTGTTGATTCTATTAAGATTGCGATCACAATTAATCGATCCTGTCTATTGACTGTGCAAAGATCAATGATCGAAATCTATGACAAATTCTTTTGGGTTGATGCTGTTACGTATGATTTCGTTTACACATAATCAAAACAGTCTTTACATCTGTGCATTCGATTAAACGATATGAATCTTTTTCTACATCATTATAGCTATAACGAGTGGAAAATGGTTGTGTTGGATTAGATCGTATCACATACGATTTGACTCATTATCGATTTCATTTGGATATGAAACAGTCTTGTTACTGTTCGACCCGATTTTATGGTAACAGAAAAACAGAGTATTCTTACCCTTGTTTTCGATTGAATCACTTTTGATTCTGTTTAATGTTGAATGATAAAATCATTTGAATCTTGAGTGATTCATTTTAAATGATCATTGGAAGATAATTGGATTTGATTCTTTTAAAAGATTTGATTTGATTTCAATTCTGATTCTGTATGTTATTTTAGACTAGCTACAAAATGAGATGATTCTATAGCTAAGTCTGTAGAATCAAATTTTTATTGTTTTATTAATAAAATATATCTCTAATTTGTGATTGATGGTCCATTTCAGGTCAATTCGAAATTGCACTGGATTTGATGAGCAGTTACTGGATTTGATGAGCAGTTAGAGGATATTTGAGATATTTTACTTGCATTTTAATTTCCTAGTTTAGTTGATCTTGGGGATATTTTCCCAGATTATGTAAACAGTTTGATATTATCCACATGGAGGTTTTACCCTGTGGAAAGACTTATATATACTATTCATTTTTGTAATAACATCATCCTCATTCGTGGGAGAACAAGGATATGGAATTTTAATACAGACTGAGACATAATTTGATATTCTGCTACAGCTTTAGCTTTTCATGATATCAATATTTTGTTCATGCTCTCGTGTATCTATTTGCATTTGGTTAATGAATACTTTATCTATCTTAATCTTGTGCAAACGATATGATTTAATCACTATAATCCATATCTGATTTCTCCTAGTGTATAAAAAACATAGCAATTGCTTAATTCAGTTTGTGGATGACAGATTTCTCTTCTTCATAAGTTGGATTATTAAGTATAAGTTTTCTCATAACAGGTTTCCCTTATTGCAGAGATTTATAAATCATATAATTGTTATGATTTTTTATGTCTTATTTGTCTTGTAAACCAAATCAAAGAGCATTGTAGCCTATCGTTTACAAGAAGCTTTTGGATCAACCGGTGCGAGTTTCCTTCCTCCGACCAGCTTCAAAGTCACCATACACAGGACAAATTTGGAGCGTTTCCATGTTAGTTAGTCATATGTTTGTTTAGTATATTATTAGTAGTTTAATTAGATATATATATGTGTTTTAGTATATTAGATTGTTTAATTTCAGTAAGTTTTATTTCTTGTTTATAAATTATAAAATCAAAAAAGAAATACCTTTCTCTGTCGTAGGATAGATTGCAAATGAGTTTTACAGGTTTTATTCAAATCTGCAAGTTGTAGATAATGTACATTTGTGAATAAGTTGTAATTCAATTAGTAATTAGACAATTGATTATTAGAGTTAGTGTAATAGTAATTAGTAGTTTGTATATAGAATAGTTAGAGTAGTTTATATTTAGTTTTAGTTTAATTTATTTAGTAGTTTGTTTTAATTAGATTAGTAGATTAGTTCGTGTTTATTTAGTTTTATTTAGTTTTAGTTAGATTAGTTAGTTTAGATTAGTTTTCTCTTTGGTTTTCTTAGAATCTTAGAATGGCCAACGGAGCCGTTAAACCCATTAGGGTGGTCCATTCCAAATGGCTTGGGTTATTTAGACAACCCCGGACCGGTTCCACTCTCTTAGTTGACGGACGATCAATTTCGCCCATCAACAAATGGTGCTAGAAGGAGGGCCTGAACTTAATTAATGGCACGAGGCGGTCGCAAGACTCCTCCACCACCTAATCACACACCTATAGTGACTAGAAGCCATTCAAACGATAATATTCCCCCTCAAACAGAAACTACTTCAACCGACGATCCACAGATCACAGTTGAGCCAACAACCCCTAATCCTATAGGTGGTGACGTCCAAGAGATCGTTCGTCAATCTCTTATTAAAACACATAGTGCCTTAGCTAGTCTTAGGCAACCAAACCGTCAGTGGGGTCATCCTTTAGACTTCTCTGATATCAGAGAACAATTAGGTGACACTAACCTCACTGTGAATCCTACAGATCCAATCACAAATCCTACTGCAGGAGGATCTGGGATACCTCCTTCATCACCTCCCTCATCTCCTTCCTCTTCTGGAGGAGATTCCTCTTCTGATGAAGGAAACTCACCTTCTCAGCCTTCCACACCCACTTTCCCAATGGCAAATCAGAACAACCCTGTTAGACCCTGGTTGGACCAGGATGCTGTAGCTGTACCTGGAGCCCAACACCCTTTACCTAAGCACCCAGAGAAATGGCTTCCCAAGTTTGACCCTGATTCAAAACAGATAGCTGAAGATCATATCAAAAAATTTATGTTAGCCATTAGAATCCGCAATGTTGAACATGAAGATGTTGTCTGTAGGTTGTTCCCTTATACTTTTGAGGGTAATGCATCCACTTGGTACTTTTCCCAATAGCCCCATACCATAGTATCTTGGGAAAAGTTTGAGTCATGCTTTTTGGAAAAATTCGGAGATGGTAAACCTCCAGAAGTCTTAGTCATGGATCTTTAAAGCTTAAAAATGAACCTAAAAGAAAAAGTTAAAGATTTTAATCAAAGATTCTTAACGCTTAAAAATTGAATCCCTACAGATTCTATGCCTGCTGAGAGTCTTGTAATAGCTTACTACACTAAAGTGTTACATCAAAGTATAGCTATTTGGGTTAAACAATCTAAAAAGGCCATGTTGTTAGAAGCCTTTGAAGAGGCTACCCAGATTGAAAAGGATATACTTAGTCTTAAGGACTCTTCTAGCAACGAAATTGAGACTGTTTCTTCTTCCAAAAAGAAGATTGAAATTCTCCCCAGACCTACACAAAGTAAAACAAAACCTGAAAACTCTGATTTGGAAAACCTAACTAAAGTTGTTCAAAAACTGTCTAATCAAGTTATAGACTTAAAAAGGTTAACTGAAGAAGCTTCCTCGAGTAAAGGACCCTACAAACCCCCTTTCCAAAAGCCTTTTCCTACCAACCGACCTAACCCAAACCCAGAAGGCTTAAACCTAGAGAGTTTGCAATGTGCTCTTCAAACAATTCTAGAAGCCCAAGATAACTTGATGCCTCCTGAAATCCCTCAGGAGGAAGTCGAACAGGAAACAGTTCAAGAAGAAGAGTCTTCTACAAACATTTTTGGACACTTCTCGGATAGTATCTTTCAAGCGAACTTCGAGACTGTTCACCCTTATAACACTAGGAGTAAGACAACAAACAAGCCTTCTACCAAGAACACTACAACTTCACCTCCAAAGCCATCTAAATCAGCAGAAACTAAACAAAGTAATGTCAGCCCTAAATTAAATTATGATGTTGTTGAGGATCTTAAAAAATTAAGGGCTAACATTTCTATTTATGAGTTGTTGAAGTTTCCATTTTTGTTACAGAAAATGTTGGAAAATATTTCAGAGAACGGCAAGAATGGTAATTCAAATGGTAACAAGGTTGTGCAAAGCAAAGTTTCGCAGAAGACTTCCACTAAAAATAATCCTGATCCTCAAGATAAAGGAAGCCTTCCTGTAACCCCTGTAAATAATGTAAATAATGTAAATAATGTAGATAAAGTAGCATTAGAAATTGCGAGCAAGAAACCACAAGCTACTACTCGAAGTACTCGCAAGAATGTACCTCCTTTTCTTTTAACTTTTGAAATTTTCAACAGAAATGTGCATAATTGTATGGTTGACTTAGGAGCGTCATCTAATGTGATGCCTTGGTCTGTATGCCAAAATATTAACGCCGAAGTAGAACCATCTTCTTTGAAAATCATACAACTTGATCGAACGGATGTCAAAGTTATAGGCGAACTAAAAAATGTATTAATCAGATTATCGTCTAACCCAAAGGTTCATCAGGTTATTGATATAATTGTGGTGGATATTCCAGAAGTGTATGGTCTATTTTTGAGCAGGGACTGGTCGGAGCAGCTATATGGTTACTTCGCAACGGACTGGTCTCACTTATGGCTTCCAGAGAACGGTAAGCCCAACAAGATTAGGGTGAATCATGAACGTTACCTCAAGTTCATGGTCACATATTTGAACGATCCCAATGAACCATATACACCTCCTGCTGATTCACCCAAAGTCCAAGGGATGGACACCTTCTTCGGAAATGGTTTCACCTATCAACAATCTAGAACAACAATCCGAGATCATGCATACATGCAACCTACAGCTTCTATGCAACAGTCCCATGTGCCCGATGGAAACCAAATTTGGTCTCTATATTTTGACGGTTCTAAGTCTAAAGAAGGAGCTGGTGTAGGTTGCATCATCATCGATCCGGCAGGTAACAAGACATTAATGGCTTGTAGACTAGAATTTGAATGTACTAACAATACTACAGAATATGAGGCTTTACTGCAAGGTCTCAGAAAAGCCTTGGACATGAACATTCAAAATATGGTTGTATTTGGTGACTCTGAAATAGTGGTTAGACAGGTAAGAGATTCTATACACTATCTTTCCTCGCATCTCAAAAGTTACCAGTCTGAGGTATGGAGTTTAATGAACAAATTTTCCGCTTTCAATATAAATTCCATTCCTAGATTAAATAATGCTGAAGCAGATCTACTAGCTAATGTAGCCTCTAAACTTCTTCTTGCAGAAGGCTTATCCCCAAACGCATTCTCCATGGAGCTATTGTTTCAACCATCTGTTCCTGACAATATAAAAAACTGGAGAGTATTTGACGATGATTAGCAAATCATTAACTTTCTGCACATGGAAGAAACCTTTCAAGGCGCAGTGATAGATGAACACACACACGATGGAAATTTGCATGAATTTACGATAATACCTGATCCGAAATCTCCTGAAGCACTATCATACATGGTAAATTTCATACCCAAATCCATAGTTAGATTAGAAAAGTTTTATGATTTTGAAGATAAATTTAAAAAGACGGTCAATTGTAAAACTAATAGTTCCTCGTTGTCTCATGAAAAAGTCAATTTAGGAACTAGTGAAAATCTTCAGTGTATTAATCTAGGCTTGGGATGTTCTAGACAAGAAAAAGCTGCTTTTGTCAAATTGTTTAAAGAATTTAAGGATGTCTTTGAATGGACATACAATGATCTCAAAAAGTTTGATCCTAATATCATACAACATGTCATCCCGATGAAGCCCCAAACTTTACCCTTCCAACAGAAATTGAGGAAAATGCACCCTAAACTAGAACCGACCATTCAAAAAGAATTGAATAAACTCCTAGGTGCTAAAATAATTTTTTCGGTTAGACACACTCAATGGGTTTCCAACCTCATCCCAGTACGAAAGAAAAATGGGGAAATTCGACTTTGCGTCGATTTTCGAAACCTCAATAGAGAGTCTGACAAAGACAACTATCCTGTCCCTCCCATGGAACAGATCCTACAACAAGTATCTGGTTCTGAGAGGCTATCCTTACTGGATGGTTTCTCCAGATACAACCAAGTCCTGATGTCTTCGCCAGACCAACTAAAAACTACCTTCCGTACTCTGTGGGGCACTTATGCTTATCGCAAAATGCCCTTTGGATTGATTAATGCTGGTGATACCTTTCAAAGAACAATGGACATTGCTCTTCGAGGCTTAATCAATCAATCTGTCATAGTTTACTTAGATGATGTGACCGTTTACTCTAAAAACAAAGACGATCATCTAGCTCACTTACGAGCCGTTCTGCTACAATGTCGTAAATACGACATCTCCTCAAACCCCAAAAAGTCCATCTTTGCAGTAGAACATGGTAAACTACTAGGATTCATTGTGTCTAGTGATGGGATTATTATTGAACCCGAAAGGACTCAAGTCATCGCTAAACTTCCCCCACCTACATCCAAGAAATCCATGCAGTCTTTCCTAGGCTAGATTAACTTCGTGAGAAGATTTGTCCCCAGCTTCTCCGAAATGGTCAGGCCTCTACAAAAACTGATTAAGAAAGACACCCAATATCACTGGGGACCCACAGAAAACCAAGCTTTTAATGCTATAAAGAAGGCCATAATAGACACTCCATCTCTCATGAGCCCTGACTTCTCTCAAGATTTTACACTCTATACTTTTTCCTCTGATCGTTCCTATGTCATATTCCTAACTCAGAAGAATTCCGAGAACAATGAAGTACCCATCGCCTTTATGAGCTCTGCTTTCAAAGGTGCTGAAATTAACTACCCAGCGGTTGATCGGCAAGCCTACATTGTTTTCAAAGCAGTTAAGTATTTCTGGTCCTATCTTTTGAAGTCAAGGATGAAAGTCATTGTCCCCTACCCTGCCGTAAGGAACTTGTTAGTGTAGAAGGAGTTAGGAGAGAAGAGAGCCAACTGGGTCACCTCCTTGCAGGAGTATGACTTGGAAATCACCCTAGCTCAGATCATAAGAGGCCAAGGGTTGTGTAAGTTGGTTGTTTATTCAGAAATAGGACAGCAAGAAGATAGTGATATGTCAAACCTAGAACAACGCGATCAAAGTTTGATTTGTTGTGCACAGAACCTCGTAAGTCCTTGGTACGATGATATTAGATTCTGTCTTGAACATGGATCAGCACCTCGTCACCTTGACCCTGCCAAGAGAAGAGTGTTGAGACTGAAGTCTACCTCCTTTCATCATGTTAACGGTATACTGTTTCATTAGAATTTGACGGCGTACTGATGCGCTGTCTCGAGAAAGACAAAGCAAAAAGAGTCTTGCTTGAGTTGCATGCAGGAGAAGCTAGTGGTCACTTCGGTGGTGACACCACTGCTCATAAGGTTTTAAGAGCCAGTTACTATTGGCCCACACTTTTTAGGGATGCCCATGCCTTGTGTCGTAAATGTATCATCTGTCAGAAAGCATCAGGGTGGTTACAAAAACCAGTCTTTCCCTTGCAATCCGTCTCAGTGGATTCTCCTTTCCAGCAATGGGGCCTTGATAGCAAAGGTCCTATTAACCCTCCATCCTCACAACAACACAAGTATATTGTGACAGCCACATACTAATTTACACATTGGTTCGAATCCTCTGCGCTAAGAACTGTTAACACAAGTCAGGTGATTGCTTTTTTGAACTCGAATATTATCACTCGTTTCAGTATCCCTGATTGTCTAGTCTTTGACAATGCTTCATACTTTTCCTCTCTTCAGATGAGCGATTTCACTTTGGAAAAAGGAATAAAGCTGAAGTATTCTGCTAGTTACTACCCCCAGGGCAATGGCTTAGCAGAATCAACCAACAAGAACTTGATCAAAATTATCAAGAGGACAGTGGCTGAAAATCACAAGAACTGGCACAACGCACTTCTGAATGCATTGTGGGCTGATAGGGTGACACCCAAAGCCGCTATAGGGAACTCCCCCTTTTTTCTCATTTATGGCAGAGAAGCCATTCTACCACCTCACATTCTTCTTCCTTCGCTTCAGTTGTCACAAAAATCCCAAGAAGAAGATTGCCCCCCTTTAGAAAACCGAATTAATGCTTTGATGAAGTTGGAAGAAGTAAGAGCCCAAGCTAAGCGTAAGTTAGATCAACATCAACAATTGATTAAAAGCTGGTTCGATTCTAATTCTGCTTCTGATAGGAATTTTGAAGTAGGCGATCTCGTTTTAAAGTGGGACAAACCACACGAAGGAAAGGGTGAGCACACCAAGTTTAAAAACTTATGGCTTGGGCCATTTTT
>CBVK0102290816.1:0-11812 GCA_900067695.1 Picea abies | reverse complement strand
ATATGAAGTCAACGAATTATCGATCGCTATAGTCCCTCTATGCCTACGACAGGGACTAATAAGTAAGCATGATTCTTTATAAACCACGATAGCATTAAAAAAACAGTCTCAACACCTAGCCTAGGATTTTAATCTCGAGCAATTAACTACGTCGTGGTTACAACTCAATTTTGTATAAGATTACTTTTGGTAACATTTGAACTTATACAAAGGCCATGGGAATCACACAAGCTATAGGCATGCTTCACATTTAGAAATTTGAACTTCAAAATATTTTATATTATGGTTGCACATGACACTTATATGAAGGAGGAGTTCCCTGTAACAATAAAGCAGTAGTTACAGAGTACCCTGTAAATATAAAGTAGTATTTACAGTGAGGCAATGCGCTAGGAAAACAATGTACGATTTAGGACCATCACTAGGTAACAAGAAACATGATAATTGAAGATATTGAGTTAATGTGGTTAATTTGGATTTTAAGAGAAATTAACATAATTAGAAAGTAAATTTGGATGGCCACTGAATTAAACTATGCTATGATTTCTAAAATTTGAAAGAAAATCCAAATTGACATAAAAGAGCACAGGAGGTTCCAAAACATATAACATTTGTGTGAGTATCCATGAAGATTTAAGCCTCCCACACTATTCCAAATCTCTAAATCTTAGTACAAAACAACTTGGAATGTGTTTTTCAAAACAATGATATCTACACTATTAAACAATCATGTCAATAAACATAAGCGATGTTACCATGTATGAAAGATAATGTGTTTTCTCTCTTATGAGGTGCTCTCCTTGTAGCCGGTTTGTTGATGTTGGTAATATCCTTAGAAATGTGTTGACGATAATCAAATGAAACATTAGGGATGTGTTTAAGAAACCCATGATCAAGAAAATTGATTGAACCAGAGATAGAAACCCAACAAATGGAGTGAGTATACCTAAGAGGGAAATCCTTTAGTTGGTAGAGGGTAGGAGGAGATGGTCCAAGAAACCCAATATCTTGAGAAGGAGGTTGTCTGGCTTTGAGATGGCAATGTGATAGAGCTTCAATGAAATTAAGAGTGTGATTTGGAGCCTGCAAAAGGACAATATCAAGGGTACTTGTAGAAAAGGGAATGCCATAAGGGTGTCATGTAAACAACAAGGTAACCATTGGAAAAAAATACTACTTTTTTGGGTATTGATCTACATATTTAACTTATATAACATAATTTTTACAAGTTGTAACACACCCTACCCCCTAATCATTCCTTAGGCTGGTGGGATGTTGAATTTTCTCTTTTCTTCCTCTCTTCTTATGACACACCATCGATTTCATTAGTTGTTTAAGTGAGGACTTCTCTTATAACAATTTAAACTAGGTTAACCTTTATAAATTCTTAGGGAGTTTATTCATTTGGCTTACTGAAGTAAAAAGGTGCCTAAAACCCTCAATAAAATGGTTTGATTTTCTCATTTCCCTCAAATAAATGATCTATAGCCACTCAGACTCATTTCCATAGGAGTTCCCAACCACCCAAGATGATCTACCTTTCGACAACAATATTCTGGTGGATCCTCCACCAATATCTAGCAGTCCTTGTACCTGGGGTTATAATGACTACGATTAAGTTAGAGTATTTATCCACTCGACAATTACCTCCTTCTCCAGTGTCTATTCCTCACATCAAATAAATGGGACCCACAAATCATACGACTCAGATTAAATCTCACCCCTATACCAATCAACAATCCTCCTTCGTTTTCAGAGTCCCTCCCACTTGGAGCTTCTATTCTTTGGCTCCATAAACTACCCCAAGTTGCTCACTCTGACCATGCACATCTCCGATAGATCTAATCCTACAGTCACTACGATATTAAGGGGTAAGACATATTGTCGATTCCTCTTATTCAGAGGGAGTTCTTTCCAGATCCAATGATTGTAATCTTCATGGAACATCTTGTGATGGAACTACGGTCCTCAGAGTTCCTATCGTCAAACTCTTCAACAATCCTCCTCTTGGAAGTTTGACATCCCTTCCTCTGACAATATCTCTGTGGGATCCAACAATCCATATTTCTCCCTAGTCACTCTTTGATAGATTGATGGTCCTTGTCGATTCAGGTCTCTCCCTTTCAGAGTTCAATTACAACCTTAACTTGGTTACATCGAGTGTGGCACCATATGACCAATGGTATGGATGTACCCACTTCTCCATACCAATGAATGTAAATCCACCCACTATAAGAAACTACTTTCTTCCAAGGTAATAGTCATATTTCAGACCGAACAAGTTAGGGCCTTTTCCTTGGCCTTTCTAAGGTTCTAAAAAACTTAAAATTAAGATCTTTGGAATTCCAGGTTTATATTTGTTAAGGTTTTCACTTTAAGCAGTTGTATGAAGGATTGAATGCCCTTTAATATTTACACCTAAAACATGTGACTTCTAAGAGGGCTTAAGACTCTCAACCTGATTCTAGGACTCTCTAGATACTAGGGTACTCTTGTCTCGTTTTGAGTGAATTTGTTTTTTGTATGTTGCAAAATTTCCTCTCAAGATGAAAGATTTTGAAGGATACAGACCATCCCTATTTGAATTAACCTCACGAGTTAACAAATTCATCTAGTGAAGGTAAACATGCACATTCTGTATTTACAAGAAAGCTGAATACATATTTAGATGCATACTTTTCCATTAAACCAAAACCACATAGGTACAACATTATCATGTATCAAGAAATCCAAGTTAGACACCTATATGTTCCATGGGAAATATCAGAAAAAACATGATTGAGGGAGGACATTGATCTAGATGGATCTCAGTGGGCATCCACCTTTTCCACTGAATCACCATTTTTTTCCTATGGTTTTGATAAACTGTGATATTCACCCTTTTGATGGGGAATGGAATGTAATGTCATCTTCATTTGTTAATTACAAATATCATGTAATTATTTTCTAGTTGTTTTATGTACATGCCTACAACATAGCAATAATGCACCAAATCCCATTAGAACTTCATAGTTAAGTGTGCTAAGGAAAGCGTAGTATTGGGATGGGTGACCGCCCGAGAAGTCCTAGTGTTTTAAATGCCTATAACATTTTATAAACTTGGTCCAATTTACCCCACATGCAGCATGGGTATTGTTCTCCTCTCACTCTCTCATATATAATTGAGGTGAAGGAGGCCCTTTAAGCCTGCAATGGAGTGTGATGTAAATCTTGTTGTCAATGAAGCATATCCAACATCCCTTTCTTTTCAGATATAGGCTACCCCATTCTGCCAGTTTGTGTTCTATAGTGTTTTTCTCTCTTGTTCATTAATAGAAGTTAGTTTTCACTATATTTATGTGTTTTCCGCATTATCTCTGTGTATTTCCTTGTTATATATCAGTTATATATTTTTCTTCATATCCTTCTTAAAATAATATGGATCAATGGTATTAGAGTAGGTTGCTCCTTGTCGTTTCTCAGAGAAGGTCCTTGATGAGGTTAGGGTATAGAGAGTTGGCTCTCAAGATAGTTTCGCTTGAGGAAAAATTATATTTCCAGCATAAGAGACCTCCCATGGAAAAATAAAAGTGAGATGACAAAGTAGGTGATGCTTTCAAGACGTTGCTCGAGGAAGCCTTCATGTGGAAGAGGAGCAAGATGATGGAAAACTTTTCTCAGTTCCTTCAAAGACTATCGATAGTGGTGGTTCAGGTATCTTTGACAAGAATCCATTCCGCAAGTGAGACACCCTTAAAGGTACAAGTCAATTTTGATATACCCTTATTTGAAGGCCAGATAGATGAAGATGCTCTAGAAAAATAGTTGAATTTTCTAGAAGGTTATTACTCTATCTAATTTTTTTTTCGACAGTGAAAAGATCACCTTCGCGTTCCTTAAATCCCTTCCCCATGTCAGATCTTGATGGGAAGGTTACTAGGAGAGGTACACCATGAATGAATCTACACTATTTGGGAGAGAACCCACTTGGGCAACCTTTGTAGATTCCAGAAAAGAGGATTTCTACCCTTTTGGAAATTATGATGACCAATACATGAGATGGACAACTCTACATCAGTAAAGATACTAAATGTTGGAGTACACCAAGATATTCCATACCTTATGCTCAAATATTGGTATCAACGACTCTAAGTGAAACCTAGTTTTGACGTAACGCAGTGGTATACATAGGAACATCCAAACAAATATGGATTTATGTCATGAAGATGGATCTTGATCTGTATCTGAAACATCAACAAACAAACACAAACACTGTGGATTATCAGATAAATTCTGAAAATATGGATTTCTTGGACATCTCCTGACTGGGATTTGCTTATCGATATGTAGTCAAAATTGAGCAGAAATTCAAGAAGCAGAGTAAGTGGGTAGTCAAAATTGAGCAGAAATTCAAGAAGCAGAGTAAGTGGGAGAAGCATAGACAGAGAAAGGAAGGCCAACCTCAAGAGATCCGTCACTAGATGCAGGAAAAGAAGGGTAATGAGAAGTCTAAGAAAGACCTAGAAAAGTGGTGTGAGTTCCACAACAACCCTTGGAACAACACTTATGAGTGTCGCTCAATATAGTCATTAGTGGTCGATCTCAAAGACAAAGAGTCAAACCCCAACTTGGATCCTAATTCAAAAAATAGTAAAAGGAGATAGATCATTGATGCACAACCCACTCCTACTGTTGCAACTGCAACGATCCAACCAGAAGAGGATCTAGAGGAGGGGGAGCGCCTCTTCCATTCAAAAATGTGTTTGAATGGGACACCACTACATTTTACTGTTGATAGCATAATCCAAAGGAACATCATCTCAGTAGAGGTTGTCAAGCAATTGGATTTTCCATCAACACCACACCCGCAGCAATACAACATCGGGTGGCTTCAACAAGGTCAAGATATTCGTGTTAGGAAACAATATCACTTTTCCTACGACATCAAGCCCTTGAATGATGAGGTATTGTGTGATGTTTCCCCAGTGGAAGTTTGTGATGTTTTATTAGGCCAACCATATATGTGGAGGCATCATTGGAAGTTTGTGATGTTTTATTAGGCCAACCATATATGTGGAGGCATCATGTTGTTTATGATTCTTGACCTTGTAGCATCATTGTTACTCTGGAGGGTCAACTATAAAGGATACCAGAGGTAGTTTGTACTATTATCCCACCAAAAAAATGCCACAAAGTAATCTCTCATACTGCAAAATTTAGCCTCTTCACAATCCGATCATAAGGTGAAAAAAGGACACTACAACCACTTCATTCTCAACCTAAAACCTTTCTATCTAGCGAAAGCATATCAACAAGATTGTAGAAGAGTACCAAGATGTTCTTGTTGCACCTATGAGGGTGCCTCCACACTTCCTAGTCAAGAAAGGTTATAATAGAACCCTTCATACTCTTCATGTTGCATCTTCACTGATAGATTCCTCCCACACTCAGGTAGATCATGCAACTAGATTAGTTGAACGGATCCAACCCCTCCAGCAATAGGTTTGTGATAGCCTTCAGCAAGCTAAGTAAGATAACTTCTTCAGTAGAGAAAACAGGGCACCAAGCTTCAAATTTAGAATAAGTCTCCTCATCTCCCAAGGGAACTTGATGCAATGGGGACCATTTATTCCTAAAGGGGAGGAATGATCCACATATAACTCGTTGGCCATCCACCCTTTCCACTGAATAACCATTTTGAGCATGTGGTATTCATAAACAATGATATTCACCCTTTTGATGGGGAATGGAATTTAATGTCATCTTCATTTGTTAATTATAGACATCATGTAATGATGTCCTAGTGGTATTATCTACATGCCTACAACATAGTGTTAATGCAATGGATCCCATTGGAACTCCATAGTTAAGCTCACTCAGGATAGAGTAGTATTGGGATGGGTGACCCCCCAGGAAGTGGTAGTGTTTTACATGCCTAAGGCATTTTATAAACTTAGTCCAATTTATCCCACATGCATCATGGGAATTGTTCTCCTCTCACTCTCTCATATATAATTGAGATGAAGGAGGCCCTTTAAGCATGCAATGGAGTGTGATGTAATGTTTGATGTAAATCTTCTTGTGAATGAGGCATATCCACCATCTCTTTCTTTCCAAAGATAGGATACCCCATTCTTCCATTTTGTGTTCTATAGTTTTTTTTCTCTCTTGTTCATTAATAGAAGTTGGTTTTCACTCTATTTTTGTGTTGTCCACATTACCTCTATGTATTTACTTTTTATATATTGATTATATTTTTTTCTTCATGTCGTTCTCAAAATAATCTAGATCAGAAACCTTTCCTCCCAAACTTAGGCAATACTGTAGAGTGTCTTCCTATAGTACACCACCCCCATGCCAGGCCATGATATCAAAACAGAATGATTCAATTGGTCTTCAAATTTGGATGATCAAGGAAGGTTACTCTACTTCCTCCACTAACAACAACAAAAGTTCCCCCCTTCCCACTGAGCTCAGGGATTCAACAAGTTTATCAGGTAGTTTATCAACTGGATTTTCTCTACACAAGTGATTCCCTTCTCTACTATATAGTCCCTTGGTGACCTCCCCTTAGAATTGTTGATTTCTATCGAGTAACTACCAAGCTGTGACTTTTTATCGCTCCAGTCCATATCTAGGTCTTCTCTGTTTTAGGAAGATCATCATCGAATTTGATAAGGTCCCTATTTTCTTCAAGGAAATATCTCCACTTCCTTGTTCTCTTCGATCTGTTCCAGGAAATGTTTATGTTCATTGTGCCTTTATCCTGTGAGCTCGTTGCTCCTACTCTTCCCCAGAGTATTCTCTCTTGTGAACTATGTTTTGTTTTCTCTCTTTCTCCAGCATCCATCATCTCTCCTTCTCTACCACTACATGTTGTCTCTCTTCTTCTTCTTGGTGATTTCTTTTACCTTTGGCCTCTCCCTTTACCAATTCTTGGGAATCTTGTGGCTTCTTTCATAAGCATCTTCCATGTAGGGATCAAAATTATTGAAGGGAAAATCCAGAGGAATACTTCTATCAGGTTTTTAATTGACCATTGCCTCTTCAAGAGATCAAATATGTAAGCAGTATCAACTGCCTCAACCACCAATCCCGTCTTATATAAATATTCACATGAATCAATGGAGGTTTTAGTATGTTGGAAAGTGTGTGTTTATGTTTTTCAATATAGGCTAGCTTGCTAAAAAATATTCTTATTTTCCTCACTTAAACATCTCATCTCCACCTCAACAATCTAGTTCATCAACTCCACATGTGATATCATGGCCAGTACTTTCAATTATTTTCCATCCTCAGTTAGCTCTATGGTGTTTTCATTAATCAAAACATGATTACAAGCTCCATAAAAATAACCATTTGAAGTATTAATCATAATCACAAATATGGGGGGAAATAGGGTGTAACATTTACATCCCCCTTAAAGAAACACCATCATCGTTGTTTAAAGAACCATGTGTATACAATTATACATAAGAAAAAAATGGATATGCCATTCTCATGGAATCTTACAATTCACATGTAGCATCATTTTCTGCAAAGTGCTTCCATTGCACCTTGACCTACATGATGACTCAATTTCAAAGCATTGTTTTGCTCATTTCTAGGTTGCATTGTGGTTCAAGATGAAATTCTCCCTTTGGTTCCACCTGTATCAAAAAAAAATCAATAACATGCTTATAATCATAAACATATTTATTTAATAAACACACATGAAATGCATTATGAGCTCTAATAGTAGGTGGTAGTGCAATTTTGTATGCTACTGGTCCTACTCTTTCCAAAAATTCGAATGGTCCACGATAGTTGGGTGCTAACTTAACACACATTCACATTCTTAGGAAAATTCTCATGTGCTTCACTAAGAGATACACATGATATCCCACTTTGAACTCTTTATGATTTTTCATGCTATCTTCATAGCTCTTTTGTATTTCCTGAGCTATCTTGGGATTCTTCCTTATATTAATTATTGCATGTTCCATTTCCTTTAGTAATTTTATTTCAAGTGTGATTTTATCCACTGGTCTGTCTCAAATAATTGGAACTTTAAACTTCCTACCATATAGAACCTCAAACAGGCTCATCTTCAATGATTCCTCATTACCATTGTTATAGGCAAATTATACTGGAGGTAGATACTCTTCCCATTGCTTGGGATTTTGCATAACATGCATCCCAAACATGTCTTCTAGCACTTTGTTCACTCTTTTGGTATGACCATGTGTTTGAGGATCATAGGTCATGTTAAATTCCAATTTTGTTCCCAAACCTGCAAACAAGTTTCTCCAAAAACTTGAGGTGAATTTGGCATCTCCGTCTGATATTATGGCCTTGGGTAAACCCTGCAATCTGAAAATTTCTTTTATAAAAACATTAGCAACATATATGGACTTAAAAGTAGACATTATAGGAATAAAATGGGTTGTCTTTATCAACTTATCTAGTACAACCATGATTGAATCATGTTGCTTCATTGTCTTTGGTAGACCAATAATGAAATCCATGGAGATTGTATCCCATTTCCACTTTGGAATTTTTAAGGGCTGAAATAGACCTGCAAGATGTCTATTTTCAACCTTCAATTGTTGGCACTCTAAACATTTATTAATGTACTCGACAATGTCCTTCTTCATTCTATGCCAGTAATACAACTTCCTTAATGTTATTAACATATTTTGATAACCAAGGTGACCAACATAATGTATCCTATGGAAATCATCCATAACTAGATGCTTCAAATATGTTGAATTAAGCACATACATCATTTTGTTGTACAATAATAAATCATCAACTAAAATATGATATCCCTCAAATTTTCTCTTCTTGGGTTCTTGATGTAATCCTTCTTCTACCTAGTTAAATAAATTATCTTTTTGCAATAGGGTTTTAATATTCTTCTTGATGTCAGACTCTCCTACACTTGTTGTTGCTAAGTGTATAGAGTGTACACTCCATCTAAGTGCATCTGCAACCATGATTTTTTTTCCTTTGATATGTTTGATCTCAAAATAAAAATTGTTAATCAATTCCATCCACCTAGCCTATCTAGCAATCAACCTTGGATGATTGAACAAATCCTTTAGACCAGACTGGTTTGTCCTTAAAATGAACCTTCTTCCTAGTAAATATTTTCTCCACATTTTCCATGCATGAACAATCATTCCAAGCTCAAGATCGTGAGTGACATAATTCTGTTCATACTCATTTATATTTTGTGATTCATAACAAATCTCTTTCTCCTTTTTAATAAGAAATCCACCAAGTACTTCTTTGCAAGAATTATTGCAAACCAAGAAATATTTTTCAGGGTATGTAAGTTTCAGGAAAGGGCATTGGTTACAATATGCTTCAGATGTTGGAAGAAAGCCTCACACTCTTTTGACCATATAAATCTCTTCCCCTTTCTTTGTAATCAGATAATGGGATTACGTATATTAGAAAATCCCCTTATAAACCTCATGTAATACCCAACCAATCCTATGAAATATATCACTTTGGTTATATTCCTCGAGGCAATACAATCCATGATTTCCCCAATTATTTCAGGGTCTACTACCACTCCTTATGCTGAGACTATGTGGCCTAAAAAATGGATTTCCTTCTGGAATAAATCACACTTTCCAAACTTAGCATAACATTGTTGTTCCAGCAGCACATGTAACACCATCCCCTTTTTCATAAGAACTCCACCAAGTCATTCTTTGTGAGAATTATTGCAAAACAAGAAATATTTTTCACGGTATGAAAGTTTTATAAAAAGGGCATTGGTTAAAATATGCTTTAGATGTTGGAATCAAGCCTCACATTCTTTTGACCATATAAATCTCTTCCCCTTTCTTTATAATCAGATAATTGGATTACCTATATTGGAAAATCCCCTTGTAAACCTCATGTAATACCCAACCAATCCCATGAAATATATCACTTCGGTTACATTCTTGGGGGCAAGCCAATCCATGATTTCCTTGATTATTTCAGGGTCTACTACCACTACTTCTACTGAGACTATGTGGCCTAAAAAATGGATTTCCTTCTGGAATAAATCACACTTTCCAAACTTAGCATAACACTGGTGTTCTGTCAACACATGTAACACCATCCTGATATGTTCTTCATTCTCTTCCTTAGTCTTGGAATAAACGAAAATGTCATCCATAAACACCAAAGGGAATTTGTCTAAATACTTGTTGAGGACACTATTCATTAAACCCATGATTGTGGTTGGTGCATTTGTAAGATCACTTTGAAGCAAAATGAATTCATAGTGAAAATACCTTGTTCTAAAGGTTGTCTTGTGGATATACTCATCCTTGATTCTGACTTGGAAATATCCAAACCTTAAATCAATCTTTGAAAAGATTGTAGCGCCTCTGAGCTGATCAAAGAGTCATCGATCCTGGGTAAATGATACTTACTTTTTATGTTCATGTTGTTCAAATGCCTATAGTCAATACACAGTCTCAAGGTTCCATCCTTCTTATTTACAAACAAGGTTGGTGCTCCCCATGGAGATACACATGGATTGACGTATCCCATGTCCAACATTTCCTCCAGCTAAACCTTTAGCTCCATGAAATATAGTGTAATCATATTAAATGGTAATTTTGATGTTGGTGACACTCGAGGTAAAATTTCTATTGAAAAATAAAGATATCTGCTTGGAGTTAGTCCATGTACCTCTTCTAGAAATGCATCCTTAAATTCCCACAACAAAAGGTGATCTTCAGTCCTTAACTCCTTTCCTTCCAATGAGTTTAGCACTTGTATAACATATATGGGGCACCCTTTTCGACTAGATTTCTTAGGATGAAACACGAATAGTTTCCTTGTTGGATTTGGCTTATGAATGCCTTGCAAAATAATTGCATTTCGTTCTTTATCTTCACATTCTAAAGTTTTCTCATAACAATTCATCCTTTCCTTGTGGGCAGTTAACCAATCCATACCCAGTAGGACATCATATGAGCCTAGGGGTAGGCAGTTAACCAATCCATACCCAGTAGGACATCATATGAGCCTAGGGGTAGGATGTTCATGACTTCTTGAGTCTATAGTCTGCTTATCTCAAATGGAAAATATTCTATTACCTCAACCACCTTTCTCTTTTTTCTTGTAGCTAATTACACTAGCCACCTTTTTTCATGTTTCTTCCTCTATAAGCCACATTCATTGACGTAGCACCCCTACCTCAGTAGGGTTTGCGTGACCTATCAGTCCTTGGATATTCCTATTCCCTTGAGACCAAATGTATCCTTAGTTCCCACTGGAACCTTCATCACATATGAAACCACATGTCCTTCTTAGAAGTTACGCCTGCACGAAGAGGCACTAAGCAAGAACCTCTACTTCCACATGACCACTGGCGTTACCACTGACTTAACCCGAAAAAGTGTTTCTGATTTTGTGACTTCATGATTTATGTTGTGAGTCCCTATTATTCCTTCAATTCCTGAAACCTAGAAAAGGGCTAATAGGTCCTTAACTCTTCCCTCATGCTTCAACCATATGAGCTCCAATCAAGTCCTGGGATCCACTTCCAAGCGTGTCGGGATTTCACAACTCATGAGTTCATGATCTGACCCTTGTCCTTTCTCCCAAATTCTTAACTCATGACCTCTTTGCTACAGATCAACTGTCCTCACCCTTCCACGATCTGATGGTCCAGATCGTGTTGAGACTTCTCATATCGGGGATTCCCAAAAATAGTTTCCTCCACACTTCCAACTTTCGATATGCGAAAACTCTAATCTCCAATCAACAACTCTTGATGATTTAGATCTAACAGTTGTTGGATCATGTTGTCATTGATGCCAATGGTTTGATTGATTGA